>VWZY01000506.1:0-89243 GCA_013399075.1 Chloroceryle aenea
TCCACATCCCATGTCAGAAAGCTTTCCAGCAGCTGGGCAGCAAGAAAGTTTCAGGTATATTTAACCATTTGTGGCCATCCATTATTTGAATGAGTCTGCTGAAGAGCACTGTTCCCTAATAAAAGGTACATGGAAGATGGTAACCTCATTACCTCCCAAACAGAAGCAAATTGCAAAAGAAGGGAGGATAAATCCTTGCACAAAAACAGAGAGAAAATGTAGACTGCCTCTCATGTCACGTTTTAATCCTGGGAAGACAGAGGTGATGGTAATGTTGCCATTTTCCCAGTGATGACAGATGGAGACGACTCCTCTCAGTACGATGTTAAAGGTGGCAAAGTATCTGAAGCTACAGGCTTTGACAATCTCCATTAGTTTGCAAAAGTCATCTTCAGAGGAGAGGAAGTTCGAACAAGGAGCGCACGGGCTCACTGTCAGCAGCAGAATTAATTGCCCTTAGTAAGACTGACTCCCTCCTCTCCACTTCTACTCTGTCTCAGAGCCACACGTCAAGCCTTCCCCTCCAAAAGCTCTTTTGCAAACTGACGAGGGAATTGTCTTAGGTAGGCCAGCACGAGCAGCAGGTCTTTAGAGAAACGGGGCCTAATGCAGGGCACAGCAGCACTGCCCACCAGCCCCGGCTGCCTAGCGAGGCTCCTGCTGCATCTCCCACCCGACACGGGGCAGGGAAAGCTCTGCCAAAAACTAAGGAAAGCGCCGGCTGGGACTGGGTGACTTCAGATCCCCTAAGCAGAAGAGGAGGAAATAGGCAGGCTGTGAGAAACATCCTTGGGAAGGTACAGGAGGAAAGACAAAGAAGCAAACACCAGCAATGGCAGCCTGAAGGAGCTGGGAAGGATACAGCTGATGACCAGAAGAAAGGCCCCAGGCATCTGTAAACACGCACTATTTAAACAATTGGCCCCTGGGTGGACTTCTGAATCTTAACACCTCTGGCCTCTCAATACCATCAGACATCTGGCCAGAGGATTAGAGGGATTACTCATCCCTGCAAGGCTCAGCAACACACATGGCTGCAGTAGAACTAAATCAATACAGGCCACCCTGCCCCCATGGCCCATGCCAGTTCAATCCCCCTAAGCCCTCTAAAGTGGGTTTGAACACTTTGGCAGCCAAGAAGGGTCTCTATCAACCTTCTCCAGTGAGCCTCCAAATGTCATATGCTGCATCCTAAACAACGCAGCTGGGATAAGGCTGGGGCAGTCCCAGAGGTAAGGGCTGAAGGAGGCTCTTGAGTTAGTTGCAGCTGCGAGGAAAGAAATTAATAAGCCAAAATTAATAAGTTGAAACGCCTGTTTTGTTTGCAGCAGATCTGCAGTGAGACTCAACCCAAGAGAGTCCTCACCATGGCTGCCAGTGTGCCCAGAATAATTGTGCTGGCCCGATTACTGGCTGAAAGGTTAGCGAAGCAAGAGTACTGCTGAGTGGAAGCACAAAAAGAACATGTTACAGAGGTCATAAAAGCACTAAACCTATTATCTCAGTATGTAATAAACATCATCCAAAGCAAAGAGATTAGAATGCGTAGGAAGAGCAGAAATCCTGATGTGCCAAGTTATTTTCAGCTAATCTGCATTAACACGGTAAAGCAGCACATTAGCATCTAGGATTAAAGTGGAACCCCAAATCAGGCAGCAGGAAGGGTTTTGTTTCGAGAGCAGAGATGACTGTTTCCAGCATCAGAAGAGCAAACACAGCACGGCCCACTGAGGTAGCTCCCTGCACTCCTGTGTCTGAGGCAACAAACTGTCTGCAATGCCCCAGATCCTCTTCTCAGCTGTGTGTTGAGTAAAGTGGGACAAGCACAGAAAGTAATTCTATGAACCATCTAGACACAGAGGCTTGAAAATAAACTCCTCTACAGTCCTGACCTCATTCACTCCAAAAACCTTCCTGCTGGCAGCACGGCCTGCTCAGGGCCCTGCCCCTAGCCCTAGCACTTCTCCAGTTTGGCAGCCAAAGCACAGGGAAAAGGCAGGGAAGGGAGATGGTGAAGCTGGACTGGGAATCAGCACAGTGCAATCCACCTCTGTTGCTGTTCCTAACCAACAGGAGTCAGGTTTTGTAGAGCCAGAGGGCTGCAGAGCTCCCTTTTTGCAGCTTGCAAGCTGCTCTCCAAAGTAAAGCGTCCAACAGAGCTCCTGCCCCGATGTCTCCCCAACAATACATCTCCAGCAGAACCTCCAACAAGGGACAGAACAGCCAACTTAACAGCCAAGAATCCCATGGATCCAACTCTTCCTCCTGCAAAGTCCCACATGGAATTTAGACTCTGTATAGAAAAAACAACTACTAAAATATTTGTTATGCAAACAAGATTAACAGAGAATATGACAGCTCTGATGAGAATTCTCTGGCTGCATGAAGCTGGAAAAAATTACCTCATTCATTTGTGGTTTCACCATTCAAGTGTGTTATTTTGATTTCACTCCTATCAGGCATCCAGACAACTTGACAACAGTATCTGTTCATCCATCCTCCCTACGTATACGAAGAACTGAAGTTATTCTTACTATAAAGCCAGGAAAACAAGCCCGTCACCAACAGTTCTGCACACAGACCCTACAGATTGCAGCCTGAGGAGTTTAGGAACCAGCTCTGGGCTTTATAATCACTGTCTGGATTCATCTGTTATCAGTTAAGAGTTTGTACTCCGGGAACACACAGATCCCCTTCTGCTCATTTGGACTCACCTGCTCCTGTGTAAGCTTCCAGTATTTATTTTTTATGTTGCCTCAAGGGGACGTGCATGATGTCAAGGAGGCTGCTCTTTGATGGTTATTCGATAGGTGCACGGGAACTTAGGTCAATAGTGGATATATTATTTCATTCAGCCTGATATACAAAGGCAATACCATTTATAATATGCATTATATTAAGCAGATGTTCCTCTTAATTAACTAAGATATACAGCCTGGCCATAGCTCCTACTCCACATGTGACTATAAAAACTGATTAAACTGTAAGTTGGAAGGGAACTCTGCTAAGGATGAAGATCACTCTGGTGCTCCTGAATCACAACCCACCTAAAATCTGACAGCGAGGACACGTGCAGAACTGCAATGTAAAGTTCCCTGAGAGTTCACTCCGCAATCACTTGGGGAGTTTTCATTCCAGTAAGCAAATAAAGTGCTATTGATTGGGCTGGTTGGAGTTTTGTTTTGTTCCTGGGACTGTGTCAGATTTTCCTCCCTCAAAGGGAATGCTGAAGCTTTTCCAAGCAGCTGGGATGACTTTATTATCAGAATAACCCTGTGGCAGGAGGACCTGAAGCAAATCAGCTCCTCGCTCCCTGCTTGTTTTGACTCCTCTGCACAGGGGACAGTCTGGAATAGCAAAAGACACCTCCAGCAGATAAAGACAGCGTCTGCAGAGTTTTCTCCCACATAAAAAAAAATCATTCTGAAACAGTAAATTCTCCTGCAAGCTCTGAGGTGGCACAAGGCGTGACGCCCCACGAAGGGAAATGGGCAGATACAGGAGGTATCCCCCATGTGCTGGGGAAAATCCCATCCCCTTGCAATCAGGCGAGCTCTCGGTGCCATGCAGAGCTTTAGATCCTATTTTTCCTACTCTCTGCTGAGCTAAAGGTGTTGGTCTAGAGGGAGATTCAAGACATGGTAACAAGAAGGTCTCTGAATGCAGCCTTTGTGGCACTCTGCCTAATGATTCACCTGTCTATTAGTCACCTAATTTCACAGTTCATAAACTTTAAAGGCTTCGGTTATGAACAGGTCCAGTGGTTCTGGGATAAGAAAGTCCTTATCTTCCATAAAGAATAAGAAAAGAGGTTTATGTGATGCTGCTCTCAGCTGGTTTTACATTTCTGAAATGGAGGCAGGTGTGAGAAGAGACAAAACCCACTGAAGACAGCCCGTCGGCAGTCGAACCAGAGACACCCCTGCCTGCATCAGCTGCTGGCTCGGGGACCCAGGGTGTCCAGGGCACACACTCCCATCATAAAGTTGTCTCTTCTTACAGGTAGTTGCCCATAGCTGTAGTCTGAGCACTCCTGGATATTCCTGTCACCACTCCCACTGCGATGGAAGTTTTTCCATCACCAGAAAATGCCTCAGTCTGCCTCCTTGCTGTTCACATATCTAGTTACCAGATCCGAGCTGCACCTTTGAAAGCTATGTTGCAAGAGCAAGGTAACTGAAAAAATTAAATCCTAACACTGTTAGTAGACGGTGATCCCATCTCCCGGCCATAGCACGAGCCTTTCTATAACCACTGAACATAACAAAAGTCCCAGCAGGAACTCACCAAGTTCACTCCTCCTGCTTCTCGGGAGGATTCCCGCTCTTCTGTAATCAGGAGTTTTATGCAAGCAAGGACTTAAATAGGAAGAGTTTGAAGAAATTTTATTCCAGAAATGCTTTTTAAACTCTGGGAACAGTTCACCGTTAATTTCCCTGGGCACATGAACAAAATTACTTTGAAAATGCAAGAATTGGCTGGCAAATGTCAATGGCACGGTAATGGATACATCCTGGAATTTGCCCTATAGGCAGAAATTCATTTGCCGTCACCCCTCAAGCAAAAGCCTGAGTAAGCAGATGGATTAGTAAGGTAAAGGTCAACATCTGTGTTCTGCTCTGGGACAAACTGGGGAACAAATGAACGCCCCGATGTCCCCAGACATTTCAGGTATTTCCTTACCTCTGGTCTCCTGTCAGCTGTCATGGCTATGGTGAGCAAACGCCTGCTCCTGGTTTGCATGCCCTGCCACGAGCCAAAAGGCAGCCGGGTGCTGAAACACTGGAGGAGCTTTAGCTCACAAAGGAGAGGGAATGCTCAGGAGCTGCTCTGTAAAAGTGGAGAAGGCCAGGGAGTCCTAAAACCTGTGATGGCAAGGGGTAGGCAGGGCTGGAAAGGTAGAATTTGGAGGCTGAAATAATCAGCTGAGGTAAGGGTCGTGGATAAGAAGCTGTGCAAAAAGAGGGAGGAGAATTATTTGTTGAATTGATTGGAATAGCAGAGGCCTGAGGTATTTAAGAAAATAAAGTAAGAAGCACAGAGGGCAAGCGAGCTCAATTTCCAGCCCTGTCACTCATGCCTGGAGCTCTTACGTAGCTGACAGAAGAGCCCCTCAGTGGCTGGGCAATATAAACTAGAAAAGAAACCATTACAGACATAAACTTTTATCCTCAAAAAGCATTTTTCCAATAGTTGAAAGCACAAGCCTAGGAATAACACCCTGCCCTGGATTTGACTAAACAGAGTTATCACAAGAAGCTGGGAGGGGCCACAGGCAGGACAGAAAACTGGAGCAGCCACCAGAGATTCAGTACCATACTGACATCATGTCCAGCAGATGGAAGGCAGGGGGATGCTGCCCTAGGGAAGCAAGCAGAACTGGAGTCCTTTCTAGATTATTTTAGTAGTAGTATTGTTGTTACTGTTATTTCTTCTCTCTGGGTTGTTCTGTGAAACTCTCCTTATCTCAACCCCTGGGTTTTACCTTCCCCCCCCCAGTTCTCCTTCCCATCCCCCTGGGATGGCAGGGAGGAGGGAGCAAGCAGCCGTGTGCTGCCAGCTGAGCTTAAACCACAGGCAGCCAGCAGCAGAGCTGGACTGCAGAAGGCTACTGCCAGTGTTTGGTCCTCAGACCTGGGGCCTGCAAAAGTCTTTTCTTCAGGAAGAAACTGCCTGAGTTTGGGAATATGCCAACAATCCATCTTCGATCCACAGCTTTTTGATCCCGACTCTCTGAGATATCAGAGTGACATTTCAAAGATGCACCACCACTTGGAAAGGAGGGCAAAATGAGATTTCTTCTTTCTTTCTTTGGTAAGGAATGATGAATATGCTTTGCTGACTACAGCTCAGGAGAAGAATAATTGCCATTTAGAGGCTTAGTCAAAATGTAGCCTTCAAAACAAGCAGCCTGATGTTTAGAAACAGTTGGCCATTAAGCACGACAGACAAGTCCCATTTTTCTAAATTAAGCATGTTAGGTTGGGCTCATAAAGCACTATTTTGAGTTTTGAGAAACATTAGAAACCCAATAAAAGCTGTATTTTCAGTCCATCAGTAGCTGCTACTGAGTTTTAAACATCCTCTTAGATGGGCTAAAACATTTAGCACGGAAATGGAAAACAAATCTTTTCAAACTTGAGCCCTCAAAGGTTAAAGGAGATGCAAGGTTTCAGTAATGCTGCAAGCAATTTCTTGAAAACACATGCAAAAATATCAGAATAGATGCCATTTACAAGAAGAAAATAAACTATAGGAATGAATGCAAATTGACAAGTGTCATTATTCTTTCCTTGACCAGTCCTTGGTATCTCTCAATTGTCCTGCTCCTTTTTTTTTTTAAGGATGTTGCCATAGTGATATCACAGAACCTGCAAAACTGTCCCAGCTATTCATCATCAGAGATTAAAATATATTATGAAATGGGTTTTAATATATTATAAATTATACATACTGCAATACCAAATTCTATTATAAAACAGGCTTTAAATAACATATTGTGGAGCTGGAGGAGCTGTCCCACAGTTCAGGTGAAGATTGCTTTGTATTATAAAGTCTGATTCTTTCAGTCTCGCTAATGGCCCTGAGAAGGAGTCATCCACTATGAAATTTTATCTACAGGCTTTTATTCATTGCCACAATTCTTCTGAGCAGCTGAGGCTGGAGGGAGACACGGGGTGAGGCAGTTGCTGCTGCCTGGGCAGCCGGTGTCGTTCAGGATGCTGAAGTGGAGCTGAGACTTTGATGTGGGGCCAACAGAGGCAACAAAGGAGCTATAGAAGAACTGTGCTTTTCTGGACAACAGCTGGAGGCCAGGAATGATGCCCCAGGACACCTCTAATGGAACTAGATGCCTATTTTAGCCTGAATTGAGCCAAAGTAATGTATTTTACTTTACTCCAGGGAAAGTGAGTTTAGAAAGAAAGTAACCAGGTTTTCTTTTAACAAGGGTCTTGCCACAGCATCTTTTCCTCACGTTTAGGAGGGCGAGGGAGAGTCACACAGGGAAAGAAGCCTGAAATTTCTCCCTGAATTCTTCTTTCCATCCCATATAGTGGCACATTCAGTAACTACAAAGCCAGTTTTAGTTTCTGTGCTGGAGAGACCCTGTTCAGAGCCAAAGCTCGACGGGGAAGATCCCTTCAATTCCACGTCGCAGCAACACACCACCTGATCCTAAAGTACTGGGACATCTTGCTGTGCACAAGCAGGAGCCTGCTGTGTCACCTTGGAGAAAGCTGGTGCTGCACCCCAGTGCTACAGCCTGCTGGGACCACTGATTTCTCCAAGGGGATTTTACTCCTACAAGCAATAAGAAGAGCAAAGAGGTATAGTGACAAAAATCTCCCCCAAGACCCCCGACTTGCAGAGGGCTGCAGTCAGTGGTGGAGAGATGCTTGCAACAGCAACAAAGGTCTTGGCTCACACAGGGGTGATAGATAAATGGCTCCCTGATTGTAATTTACACACAGCTTGCACGCCGCTCTGGAGGCACACAGGTTCCAAAGGGCACACCAGCTGCCAAGCACCCACTGTTGCCTTACAGATTCAGGTTGTGAGCTCTGGGGCAGGCAGCTCCTCTTGCCTCTTAGAGCAAGATGCAGCTGCTTGCGTGGCTGCAGCACCTCAGCACTACCACAGAGCAAGTAATGCAACAAATACAGCCACTGTTAACAACGACAAAGTTTCATCTGTCCAGCACTAACTTAGAGCCTAGGGAATTTTATACCCACTTTACAGGAAAATTTTGAGCTTATAAATCACTGCTTGCGAGAATTTGGGTTGTTAAAGTACAAACACTTGCATGATCCCAGGAACACAAACAAGGACCCAAGTGGTGTTCTGGTTCAGTGCCAGCTCTGAGATGTTTTCATTAATAGCCAACTCTTCTGGGTCCTCCTCAGCAGCAGGATGAGCAGTGGCCAGCCTAGCACACAGCGAAGCACTTCATACTGGAGGATTTATGCCACACTCTAACATGCCATGTCAAACCTAGCTTTCCTGATAGCCTTTCAGGATTGCTGCTTTGAAACCAGAAAGAACACTAAAAGGACTGTGTCTCCCAGCCAGCAAGTCACAATCATTATGTCTTGCTACCTGTTACCCTGAGACATACGGGGCTCTGTGCTTCACTAGAGCCAAGTGGTGACTTCTCCTCCCTACAGAATTCAGTCTCTTGCGTACAGAGTGCTCACATGACTCCAGAGGAGTTACACCAGAGTTCCACATAAATCTCTGTTGAATTTACTGTTTTTCCAAGCAGCAGATAAGTTGGTTTTTTTCCCTCGACCTGCTAGTGAAACAACACATTTCATTAACCTCGCTTTTATTCATGCCAACTTGAAAGGTCAAAAGCAGTAGCCTGAAATAGTTTCCTCACGGTAACAATGAGGTTTTCCTGATGATGAGCATCAGGCACTGCTGAAACCTCAAAAAATAAACATTATGCTCATAGGTCCCTGAAGCACAGTAAACTCTCCATCTATCTTGCAGCTGCCAAGAAGGAGAATTTCAGAGTTCTCTGCTTGCTGCTACAGATAAACCACTTGAGATCTAAGCTTTACTAGCCTTGTCTTTTTGTTTTAATCACTCACCTTGTGCACATGACACATGAGAGCCCTGACATTATTTGAGATCATGCCAAGTCTCTTCAGGACTATGTATCTGTCTATCCATATACGACTGGAGGAATCTGTGGGTTGTTTATGCCCTTATCAGAAACCCATCCTAAATAAACTCTGAGCCTGAGGTTTTTATGCTCTTATGCCATCCAAGGGTTCAAACAGACAACAACTTCCCATTTGGAAGATCACATGCAGAGCCAGGAGTCAATCAGTCTTCTTTGCTTCCTTGCCCTGACTTAGAAGCAAAAGTCATGCTTACCCCTTAGACTGCGTGACATTATAGGTCAGCATTTGTTGCCTGAAGAGATGCAAATAAACATACAGACTTCATATGGAACTCAGTCTACTTTTAGATAGGTAAAAAAGAACAAACCCAAACCAAAAAAGCAGAAGATTTCTCCCTAAACTAGATGACAGTTTAGCCTGTCATGGTCTTACCATTCTTGACCCTCTTCCTGCACTACCTCCCCCAGCATCACTGGGGCCCTCAGTCTGCAAGCAGCAGCTGCTCGAAGTAATAAAAACTGTCACTTCTGCTTGATGACGAATTTCACAAGCAAATTCCTAAATCACAGGGGAATTAGGAATTACAACATCCTCAAATACGAATGCCAAATCAAAGAGCCCAAACTTAGGGGAACCTATGGTAAGGATCAGGCTTTTCTTTGCTGAGCTGAGTAAGGCATAAAAAAAAATAAATCAGGAGTTAATATTCAAAATTCAGGTCTGTTTTACCAACACTGTCCAATGTAGGGATAAATCAACCCATAGTTTTCCCTGGTTCTCTCCAGCTAAACTAAAAATCCTGTTTACATTGAATCAGAAGTCTTTGGGAGCGTGAGGGAAAATAAAGACAAAGATGAATCTGCATTTTTGACCAACAGATTTCTCTGACACAATAGCAATAAAACAAAAACTTGAATCCACGCAGATCAGATAAACCCTCAGTCTGTCTGGGATGAGCTGCTGGACACGTTGGCTTGATCTTCATTTCATGCACACTAAATAAACCCACATGAGTCTGCTGATATTTAAAGTAAGAACCATTTAAATTGCAAACTGACTCCAGTCAAGCATGTATGTTGAAAAATCTGCAGAATTTAGCCAAAAGAGCTAAGTGATGAAACCAGCAGTAATTTATGTAGCTGTAAGGTTGACAAGTCTTCCAAAAGAACGTCGCGATCGTGTTTGAACACTTTGAGGCATATGGGAACGGAGCCATCTATTTCTCAAAGCAAAGACAGTAAGTATGGAGGGGAAAAAAAAAATAAAAATAGCTATCATCAGCATGTGCTGCTTGGCTTACGACTGCCACCGCATCTGATGACACACCAGGGCACAGAGGGGCAGGATGGCACAGGCTGGCACTCCGCGGCACCGGCGGCAGAGGGGGGGCTGCAGCCTGAGCACCTGTAGCACATTCGAGCTTGCAGGCCAGGCAGCAGTGACCCCCTTTGCAAGCTGTGTGATTACAGGCAAACATCAGAAGAAACGAGCCTGCAAAGCTGTGAATTAACCTAATAAACCTAAATAGCTCTCGCAGTCAGCAGGCTCGCCCTGGGTGATGAAGCATGTGGCTCTGCAGGTGCTGCCAGCTGCAGCTTCACCCAGATAGTCACCCTGTGTTCAGAAACACATCCCAGAGCTTGGGGATGAGGGTGAGTGATGATAAATGATGGTGACGAGGTACGATACAGTCCCACGATACTGCTGTGTGGGAAGAAGATGGCTTAGACCGAGCTGCCACGCTTCAGGTGCACACTGCTGCCCACTGCCCCTTGCGTACCGAGGACACTGAACACAAAGTCCTTGCGAACTGCCCACGGCTCATTTTCAGCATCTGTCTTCAGAACTGAAGGCCCTGAGCCCAAAACCCTGTTACACAGTGACTGGCACTATGTACTGTGGAAAGAAACCCTGGCAGCAACTAGAAAAACATTCACTCTCACCTTAAGGCCATCTTGTCTTGCCAAAAAAATGAAACGACGGGCAGGTAAATAACAGAAATTTTCTCTGATTATTAGAAAATAATTAGAATTCCCATGACAGAGCTGGGTTCAGCAAGAGGGGCTGGGTGTTGAGGGGAGGAATAGATCGTCTTTCTTCCTTATCCCTGTTTCTAGGAACAGTTGAATAACTTTAATCTCTAACTTTTCCAAAGAACCAGCTTCAGGCAGAGAGCAGACTGAAAATCACAGGACCAGGGGAAAGCTCGAAACACTTGCTCTCAGTTTGCAGTCTCCTGCAGTGCTGAACACCATTACAAACACCACCTCTCAGCACTGCCAAAGTGACCACACAACGTGTACTCTGCTTCACCAAGGCACCTGGGGTAAGCCCTCAAAGCTGCATTTCCCCTCCTCCATTTCTCCAGCCGCAGCCAGGAAGCAGGATGGTTTAGTTCTCATTATCCTACTCTTGACTGGTAATCAATTAATTTTCCCAAAGCTGAGGCTGTTTTACCCATGACATGAGGTGCTGAGTGATCTCCCTGTCCTCATCCTGACCCACAAGCCTTTCGATGTATTTCATCCCCCCTGTCCAGCTGAGGAGGGGAGTGATGGAGCAGCTCTGGGGAGCTGCTGGTATCCAGCCAGGGTCAGCCCACCGCGCACGTAACGATCGGTGCCCGCTCATTCTCATCTGAAGGATGTCAGCTGGGGATTAGCATTTTGAAGTCATCACTTTCCTTCTTATAAAAAAAGCACATACTAAATTTAAGGCACATACTAATCTTTCCAGCACACACAATAATATTTGCTAATTACTTGCTAATTTTTCACATTCCTATAGAATTCCACTGAAAGCAGAAGATTTTGTGAGCGAAACACTGCTGGAATATTAAGTGACTTAGGACAGAATATACTAGATGATCAAGGACATTTTCTTAATAGATATTTCCATTGTGAATTTTTCCATATGATTGGTCTGGTTTAATTGCATTTGTCTGGAAATCCAGAGTTGGAGGAAACAAAAATCCTAGTGACATGTAAGATATTCATTCCTCTTGTAATGTAAACATTCAAAATTGCATTGAAATGACAGAACCCAAAAAATGCCACAAAGATTTAAAGTCAAATCATCTCTACTTCCATCAGATCCTTTCACGCTGGTGGCATTCTGTTGTGTGAAGAAGGAAAACAAAAAAAAACACCCAAAACAAACCAGAAAGAAATAATCTCACTGAAATTTGTACTATTTTTGCTATGGGGCACTCTGACTGGCAGCTGGGCATCGCTGCGATCAGCGCAGGGCAGATGTAACGAAGGACAGACATTGTCTCAACATCTTTATACTCAGCACAGTTAAGACATCCAGAGGATGACAGGAAAGGCTGCAGGTACACAGCCAGAAAAGCCTAGGAGATTTTGCTGGCTCTCAGTTTAGCCCACCAGACTTTCTCCAGTCTGAGAGCACAGAGGAAAGGAGGAGGGCCCTGCCCCACAGTTCACCCGGTACTAAAGAAAAGCCAATTTTCTGGGGATTGCCACTTCAGTGATGGAAACGAGCAATTTGAGCTTGTCTTCTGACAAGGGTAAACAAAGGGTAACCCCCCCGTGGTAACCAAATAGCAGCTGTTGAGGTTTCCCTGATCTCACACTAACTTTTAGAGGATGCTGTCTAATCTCCGAGGGGAGGCTGGAGAAGGACAACACGTGTGGATTTCCCTCATTTTCTCTCACTGAAGGTCCAAATTTCACTTGCATCCCTAGGTTATGGTGTGAAAAATAGAACCTAAAGCCAGAAACAGGACTCGTGCAAGACAGGTAACATAAGTTTTGAAATATAAGAGGCCAATTACTCTGACCCTCGTGCAAAAAAGAAGGGTTTGTTCTCCACATGTATTCAGTGAATGAAAGCCATACTGGGAGAAGGTGGCCTTTGCAAAGTCCGACAATGTCCCTGTCAGGATTATCTTAACTGATGTAGAAGAAACTTGAACTACTGGCCAAATAACTCCCAAAAGCAAAGGTTAGAGCAGTAGAGCAAGTGATTTCTCCCAGACCCTGGCTAAGCGTTCCAGTTCCCAGCGTCCCATTGTTTATAGCAGAGTGCAACAAGAAGAGTGACACACACAGAGAGTGACACACACAGATCTATCCAGGTGACTGGGACTGGCAATGAGCTGGTGAAGGACAGCCCTGAAAATGGATCTAAGAAGAGACCACAAACCTAATTCCTTTTGTGATATAATCCTGACTCTAAGCTACAGTAGAAATGCTAATACATTAATCTATGTCTCTAATGTCACCATTCTAATTTAATACCTTACCAGGGAGATAAATCTCTGAATACATCCCGCATAAATAGCGTGCATTGTTATGATTTCCTTAATAAACCGTGGAAAATTAACACAGGCATTGCTAGCAGCTTCACAGCCTAACGCAAATGCAATTTATTGTTTTGTGGCATGTAATGCTATACTCATACACAGACAAGTTATGATATTACACTAATTTTTGCAGACAGCCTTGAGACAGATGACAAACTAGAAATGCACCGTGCTGTCTGATCCCGTCCCCTGCTCAGCACAGCTCTTCGGCGTGAAGTACAGCAGGGCTGACACGGGACCAGAGAAGGAGAGTGAAGAAGCAGGGTGGGAAATGGCAATTTGCCTTTGTGCTGCTGTGGCTGCAGGGTGGCGAGCTCGAGAGGCAGGGGATGAGCACGCAGACAGAAGCTGCTCCCGGGGTCATGCTGCTGCAGGACAGAATGGTGGTTGTGTTTTATGCACTCACACAGCAGCTCTCTTCTCCACACAGTCCAGGAAGGTAGGAAACAGCTGCTCATCCTGATCTCACACATGAAAAGTAGAGGAATATTTCTGCTGATTCCAAAATGTGATGCCAAGAAACGGGCTGGGATCCTGGGCAGGTCTGCCCGAGCATCCCTGAGCCAGGTACTCAAAAGTGGCTGGACTCCAATACAAGAAAACATGCCGTGGAGTGGGGACACTGAAAGTTACAGCCCGGGGGTGGATCCAACCCATTCACACCCTGCAGCACCGTTTTATTTCACTCCACAGTCCTCCCAGTCTGACAGTGCCAGAGAATCAAACAGGAAGCATCCTGGTATTACTGTACAAATGCCTGAATACTGTGAGCAGCACTCACCTCCCACGCCAAAATAAATTACAGTTAATGAATGAAGTAAAAGCAACATTAAGTTTGAGAGCAGACCGATAGAGGTACTTCCTCCCAAGATACATGGCTGAGCTGTGCAGATGAGCCATGGGATACTACAAATGCCAAATCCTTTCCGTGAATTTGAGAAATTAATGAAAGGAAAATCCTTCTGGAGCTAGGAAAGACAGAAGCACTACCTGTGGCTCGGGAAATCCCTCACCTATGGACCAGCACCAGTGAAGGAGCTTCACACCCTGCTCAAGCACCTGAGGAGCCCGGCTGCAGAGGTCTGACCAAGACAGACCTGGCAAGGGGTGCTTCTCTGCCACTGCACTGAGCAGTATTTGACTCTCTACGTGTGCCTGAGCCCCAGCCTGCACGGCACAGCTTGCCTAGAGAGCTATCAACGGGCACCATCCTGCCACGTGCGATCCATCGCATGTGGAACAGCAAAGCCCAGCTCAAGGGCAGTGCTGAGATGTCAGCACGGATTATGCAGCATAAATGACAGCGCTGAGAATGCCCCCATTTCCTCCTCCAAAAAAAAAAGAGCCCGACCTCCAGCACTAGCTGGAGACCCAGCCTCCCAGTAATGCACAGTCAGGCTCATTTGCCAACAGGGGCTCGGCTGTCCAGTGACTGAAGCAGGGGATGTGGCAGGATGGGCCCTGCCCATTTGCCACCCTGAGGCTCACTTGAGGCAACATTTTTACTTAAAAGAAGAGATGGCAGGGCAACAGGCACCCACAGCACCACTCTGCCCTGGTTCCACCCCCCACAGCCCCACGAGCAAAGCATCTCACGGCAGTGCAGCCCCAAGACGGTGAGAATGGACAAACCCAGGCTCTGCTCTGAGCCTGTCTGATGTTTGCCTAGGTGCATACGTTGCACCCTTCCTGCTCTTACATTCCCAAGCTCCGGAGCTGCAGCACTGGAGAGAGTTGCCATTCAGACAAGCACATGGTGCAGGGCCACTGTCATATTTCCTTTCAGGAGGGCAGTGCTTTCAAAATGGGGTTTTTTTCCCCTCCTCTGAAGATGTGGCTCTTTCAATTGCAAACATTGGCCATTTTAGGTTGAGACGACACAGAGAAGAAAGAAAAGCTTTTGTGTAAATGGGTACATGAACTTGTTCTCTGTGGAAAATACTGAGATCATCCTGGAGGATGCAGCTCTACAGCCTGATAAGGCACCTGCTGCCTGATGCAGAAATGCACATTTTAGAAGAAAAATCCCACAGCCTTCCCAGAAATGCCACTACCTAGTACCTGGAAATAGGACAGGAGGAGCAGCACCTATCAAGCTGTACCACGTGTAGAGCATCCAAAAGAAACAAGGAGGAGAAGGAGGATAAAATAAGTAGTACTGATGAAATGCTGCTCTTCTGGGATATTGGAGCATGGTACAACCCCTAAATTAGGAATTATTTCAGAGAAGCAGGACACCACAAGACAAAATGACTTAAAACTTTGTGTCTGCACGTTTGGTCTTCTCTATACCAGTGAAGAATAAACTCAGAGCAGTGTATTGAACCCAGATATCGGCCTTCAGCTGCTTGCAGTGTTTGCAGTAAGTAGCCCTCTAAAGATGAAGCTGCCAGCTCTGCTCCACTGGAGCCTCACAACTGCTCTTCTCAAACCCAACGGTCAACTCCTGAGCACCACAGAGGTGCTGGTGGTACGGGACAGTGGCAGCACAGCACAAGGGAACAGCTGGAGATCTCCTGTTCTCACCTGCAGCAAGGAAATGCAGACAGGATGCCTCTACACCAGCAAACCTGCTGCATTTGGGCTGTGCAAGGCTGGCTTTGCAGAGCCCAACTCTAGCACTTGGCTGGCTGTGAAGCACCGCGGGAAGGCAGGACTTCCCCCCTTCCCTACACAAAGATGCAGCTGCCAAAGAATTAATCTGCAGCTGGTTTCACTTTCTTTGACCAAATGCTGTGCTGCCATACTGCACAGAATTCAAGCCAGCGGGGCAGGTTTGATCTTTGCCAATACTATGGCAGGTTTGATTTATTCTCTGCTATAAGGCATTGCTTGGACTGTGGCTTCTGGCAGCTTGCTCCGTTTCCAGATCAATGAGGAATTACTGCTGTGGAGAAGCAGAGTTGGGGAGTGAATCCCACTCGCCCTCGGGACAGAAAGTCCAGATTATTCAAATGCAGACAACTCTGAGTTGCGTTAGGAGAGCAATGCCTGAGGTTTAGGAAAACTTCTGAAACTGATGCCAGGCCTGGAGCTGAGCCTGATGCAGCCTGAGCTGCTCGAATGGATCCACCCCTCCGTGAGGATGCCTCAGACAGCACCAGGCATCTCAGATAGTGCTACCTGTCCAGAGAGAGGCAACCAGATTACACACAGCCTGGTCTGCTTTTGAAAAATTTAACTTAAATATGGAAAAATAGCAATTATTTTTCTTTTCTCCTGTGCTTTATCTCAGTCCTTTCCGGAGCCATTAAATAAACCTGGGCTCGAGTCCCTTTTAAGGGCTGACAGGGTGCACAGCTCAGGGAAGCTTGTGAAGTGACTACCATGCAATTAAGGGCTACCCAAAACTGACTCTTGGGGGTTATCTCAGGTGGATGGACTTTAATGAGTGTATAACTCAAAGCAGCTGGATTTTCTATCTCCTTACAGGCTCCAAAGTTTGAGAGAGAAAGAGGTTTGGTAGCAGACATGTAGAAAAAAAAGCCACCCTAAACCTGTACTTCTACTTTGTGGGAGACTCCTGGAATTTCAGTCAGAGGAAAGCACCGAGTGCTCAAGTTTGGAATATGAGCAAAAAGTCTCAAATGTTTCAGTCTCAAATGAAACACCGAATCCAACTTCTAAATCTACATCTGATAGCATACAAAAGAAAAAAAAAAGCAAAGCAAGAGGAAATTTCTAAATAGAAAAGAGGCTCCTAAACTCAACAGCACACACACACAAAAAAATCAATCAAGATTTTACTTGCTAGAAATCTGCTCTGGAGGAAGACTTTTGTGGACAGCTATGTGAAAAAATAAGCTTCTCAGATGGCTTTTTTGAGAATCAATTTTAGATAAACATTATGAAACCACAAGTAGCATGATAAACACGCGTGCCATGTTTCTTCACCCAGCTGCAGCTGGGAAACCAAGCAATAAATACTATTTATTTATTTTAATAGTATGCTTAGTGAAAGTATTACCAATATTTCCTAAGCTTAAAATCATCCATGAATGTATTTTACTGTGAGGCTCAGCATTTTCATAGTAATTTACAACTTTAAAAGGGTAAACTCCATTGCTCTCTGTCAAACCAACAACTGGGTAAGTGCAGAACGTTACCATATGAAGCATGATGAAATTTATTGCTGCAGTCATTAGTACATATTGATTTTGTTTATAACAACCCAGGGGGAATACTAAAGCGATTACGCCTGCGCTCGGTGCTCTCGCTCCCTGACAGGACACAGCCTGGCAGTGCCAGCTTGCAAACTGCCACCACTGCTCTCTTTCCTCCAAGGATGGGGTTTTGCTGCTCTCTTTCCTCTGAGGATGGGGTTTGCTGCTCTCTTTCCTCTGGGGATGGGGGTTTGCTGCTCTCGNCCTCTGAGGATGGGGTTTGCTGCTCTCTTTCCTCTGCGGATGGGGTTTTGCTGCTCTATTTCCTCTGAGGATGGGGTTTGCCTGCTCTCTTTCCTCTGAGGATGGGGTTTTGCTGCTCTCTTTCCTCCAAGGATGGGCTTTCCTGCTCTCTATCCTCTGAGGATGGGGTTTTGCTGCTCTCTTTCCTCTGAGGATGGGGGTTGTGAGAGAGACCAGCATCTCTCCTTTGGTTTTGCTCCATTTTGAGGCTACTCAGTGCATTGCCTCACTTGAGGACTCTGCAGCTCTCAGCCAGCTTAGGCAGCACTGATTCACTATTAGTCAGCACGATTAGATGATACCAACTCCTTGTTAAGCATGATTTTCATAATTTAAATCAGGTTTTGGGTGATTTTACAGCATTAATAGTCCCACACCTAGCTTGAATCATGGGTACTAACAGAAAACCCAGTTGAGAACTTCTCAAAGGTATTTAATTTTTTCTGCAATATGAAAGTAAAAAGACTTTTATACAGGAAAATCTGAGACAAAATGCATTTTCTTAGTTTGACTTCTGTGGTAAAGCAGCATTTTAGAGAGATGCCAATTTAATTTTTAACTGATCAAAGACATGACATTTCATACTTGGGTAGGAAAACCAAGTATGAAATTTGATTTAAAGAATCAGAGTTGTATTTCAATATTTAATTGAAAAATGCTTAATTATTTTCATTCTGCAGTCAGGACAAAAGAGATGCTGAAATAGTTTCCCATATTCATGTGATTTTACACAGAAATTTCCCCTAATTAACCTGAAAAGACTGAGAGACAGTTATTCTAACATTTTTACTTAAAAGGTATTTCTTTAATTGAACAGAAAAGCAATTCCAGTCTTAATCGTGAGTGAAGCATTATGAAAAAAAAAAATTAAAAAAATGCTGCATTAAGATGCAAGAAAAGAGGAAATCACCAAGCCTGTGACTGCAGGGCCAGCTTAGGAATCCCCTTCCTCCAGCCCAACTCAGCATCTGTCACACTACAGATGCACTTCTCGAGCTTGGGAGTCGCAATAAAACCACCTCGGGGTACATGTTTTGCTTTGTCAGCCCCAGGATGCCAGAAGAGCCATGTGACACAGCCCGACCCACAGATGCACCACCCTGCTGACAGGGGTCAAAACGGGACAGGCACAGGAGAGCTGTCGACTCCAGCTGCCATCAGTGCCCAACGGCATGGACCCCAAGAGGAGAAAAGCTCTCCAGTAAGCAGACCTCTGCAGTTAAAGCAGTCCCATCCTCCTGAGTTAATACCAGCACTACTTGTGCTGGGTTCCTCCCTCAGCCCTGTCCTGCACAAGTTTCCCATCCCAGGTTTGTGTTTCCATACTCTCCCTTCGCACAGAGGAAGAANAAAGTCACAGCAACTGGACAGTCAGCTTTTATAGACTGTCTCTTCCCACCACTCTGGTGCTCACGGTCTTGGTGCTCACCACATCCCTCCTGCAACGGGCACAAAGAGCCAAGGCACAGAGGCAGCCCAGAGCAGTGTCCACCTCGTGCCAGGGCTGGCTCCTCTCACTGCACAGAGCCATTGCTTACACACCTCCATGGAGTCACAGGAACCTCAACTCACAGGGCAAACTCCATTTACACGACCTTAGGAAGCTGAAGAAGATCCCCACTGGCAGCCAATGGTTGCAATCCATGCTCTCTGTTCCTTTCTTTGGGCTTTTCCCCACACTGTGCAGCTGCACAAGCAAGGACCTGGTCCAACAGCTTCTAACAGGAACCGGGTGACAACCACGATCCCATTCTCTCTGCAGGGGTCTGGCTTGGCACCCGTGTCCAAGTAAAGATGTCCCTCTGAACAGGTCCTGTGGTGATCAGCTAGCACAGCAGTGTACTTTTCCTCTCCCTTTCCAGCATAGCTGAGCAACTCCCTGTACTCTCCCCGGGAGCACCCCGCAGCAAGGGAACCAGCCACAGCACAGGGGCACAGGAATGAGGGGCAGGCGCCTGGCTGAATGCAACTGCAGCCTGTGGAGCAGGCAAACATTTTAAGCCCTACTTTTAAAGCCAGGCTAATCTCTGTCCCTTGCTTCACGCACATAATTTCCCTATTAGGGGTGCTCAGGCCAGGCCATAACCACTGGGGGATTTTAGATCAGTCTGGCAAGGTGGGCATAGGGCACACACCTCCCACAGGGCCCAGTTTCCAACCAGCATCCTCAAGGGAGCTACAAACACAGGCACCCCCAGGAAGTTCTCTGACACATGTGGCATCATGTGCATGGCTACATCATGCGTCTCTGCTTGGAAAGTAACAACCTAAACCCAGGTTATTCACTGCTCACAACATCTTAATTTTCCATCCATCTTCCCCAATGTATTGCCATTTTTTTATGTGTGTTTTGTTGTCATTTGGAGGTTTTGTCTTGTTTTGTTTTCTCTTATTCTTCCCTTACATGGAGAACCCAGCTGCTGGAGACTCAAAAATCCCTCATGAAGCCACAAAGTAATGTCACCATTTACTGCTTTCCACTCTCAGCCCCGTGGTCACTAATTACAGCTTCCTTAAATTAGTTCATTTGTGACATCTAAATGAAGCCATCTACAAGCTGCAGAAGTGCCAAGCAGCTCCCTGATACAGGTGATGACTACACACAAACACCAGCAGACTGCACGGGAGGGACAGTGTGCTGAATTGACCCCTGTCACTGTCCAGCCACGATGGCACAGATTTCATTTATCTCATGTGTGTGGGATTGACCTCTGCTGCTCAAAGCAGAGAATGGTTCGTGGATTGGTAGTGCTCCCTGCATTCCCTAGGAACCAAGGGAAAGGGTAGAAGGCATCCCGAAACTGGAGAGCTTCAGTTCCTTGGAGAAGCATTTCAGCCATCTGCACAGAAACTGGGGGTTCACCACCCTGCTCACACAATGCTCCCCTACAACACTGAGATGCCCTCAAAGGGTAAAAGCACAACTCAGAATAAAATCTGTCACCTTGTGACTAGAAAGCAGAGTAGGTAGAGGAAAAACCATTTCGTGGCCTCCCAGTAAGATCTGTACAGAACTGGATGTTTTTGGAGACCTCCAGCACTGCAGACTTCTCGGAGCAGCCATGAAGATGCAAGAAGAGGTTCATGCTGCCAGTTAAACTGTGTGCAGATACATCTCAAAATTCCCTCCATGAGCCACTCAGTGTATTCCCCAACACGGCATCTGCAAGAGAGGTGCCCACTCTGCATCATTTTGGGGCACACGTGGTCAGGTCACCCTGCCCGCCCTACCACATCAGCATCAGCCTGACACAAGCAGCAACAGCCACTGTCAGCTGCACAGCCTGGGGAGCAGCACGAAGGACAGCTCATATCCAGACAACCATCTGGGGAAGCTCTGCCCCACACCACCTCCCGTGCTGGCCAGACTCTGCTGCAGAGATGCAAACTGGCACTGCTGGTGGTGGGGCAGGCGAGGACTGGCTGGGAAGCTCTTCCACCCTGGCTGCAGAAGGCTCCAGCAGCATCTTCCCACCCAGTGAAATGGGACCGTGTCCCACGCTGCAGGACTGGCAAGCACAAGAACAAAGAGCTGCAGTTTCTCCCCCTTGAAAGCTGGAGTTAATCTGGTGAGCGTTCACTGCTTTAAATCCACCCTCCACAACACCCAGCATCAAACCAGAACAATCGCCAGGTAGTCATTCTGGAAATACCTACACCACAGACCTTGGGGAGAGAGAAGCAAGACAAATATGAAATTTAAAAACCAAAACAAACCCAAGCCCAAACACTGTAAAGCAAGGCGCTTTTTGAAAGCAGCCCTTCCAAGTGCATTGATTGTTTCTTGCTTGCAGAAAATCCCAAGTTCAGGCTCCCATTGATTTATGTCACATTTAAAAGCTTAGTTCTCTTGAGTTATTCCACTACATTTCAAGCCAAGCAATTAATTCCTGTTTTTTAGAAACTATCTAGTGCATAGAAAGTTTCTGGAGCGACACACGGCATTACAGAAATGAGTCTCTTAGAAAGATGCTAAGGATTCCTATGCCAGCATATTTCACAGACTGAACTGCTCTGGCATCAGCAGCCTCTGTAGCACGTGTATGTATGGCAAGCCTGGAACATTCTGCCTCTTTGGTGGCATCTGGGTATCTAACATGAGATCCCTGGCAGTCAGTCTGAGAGCACGTCCTAGTCGCCCGTTATGCGAGTGCTTTACGTGCACAAGTAACCCACCTAAGTAGGGTTTAATTGTTTGACCAGGTAGATACAGGAAAGTTACCCTCTCCCTTTTAGTTCAAGCTTCATAGGAAAAAAGTAATTAAATGCAATATATTCTAGCAGCTGAACTACTGCTACCTGCAGCTCTCTGCAGTGGTTTAGCTGCCATTCTCACCATCACCATCTGCAAGCAGTTCCCCCATTAAACATCCCAGCCCATATATTTATTTAAATGCTAAGAGGAACTTTTCCACCTCTTCAGAGCTGTGCTAAGCACCCACAAGAGCACGAAGTACAAGTACCATCATCTCGCTGAAAAGCACTCCCTAAGCTTTGCTTGCCAAGCGTGCTCCTCAGGAGGGGTCAGGTGGGAGGAGCTGGCTGTGGGGCTGGCACCATCCTTAGCCCTGAGTTTCAAACTGTGGTAGGGAGAGCTCAGAGAGCAGCCACAAGGAAAGTTACATTAACTGCCATCTTTTCTGGGTGCTCACCACAAGGTATGAAGTGCAAAGAGTAATTTTCAGCTTAACTGACTCACCATTAAACCATGTCCCTCAGCACACGACTTTTAAATGCCTCCAGGGATGGTGACCCCAGCCCTTCCCTGGGCAGCCTGTTCCAGGGCTTTAAAGCTCTTCCTATGAATATGTTTTTCCCAATAACCAACTTAAACCTCCCCTGGTGCAACTTAAAGCTGTTTCCTCTTGTCCTGTCACTCCTTTCTTGGGAGAGAACACCAACACCACCTCACTAGAGCCTCTTTTCAGGTAGCTGTACAAAGCAGTAGGGTCTCCCCTCTGCCCCCTTTTCTCCAGGCTAAAGGACCCCAGCTCCCTCAGCCACTACTCGTAAGACCTGTGCTCTAGACCCCTCACCAGCTTTGCTGTCCTTCTCTAGACACACTCCAGCACCTCAGCATCCTTCTGACAGTGAAGTCTGACTCCATATCAAAGACAGCAAAACCCAGTCTTTGCAGCTGGCGTGCAGGAACAAAGATGACCAATTCCCTTCTAACACACTCAGCAAGTGGTGTGCACCCTCAAGAAGCACACACCTGCTTCCCTGCAAGGAGCTCCGGGAACATCCAGTTATTCTGCAGAGCACAAGCGCTCACCCAGCATCCTTATCACCCAACTCCTCACGGCCCCACAGTTCCCATCATCCCCACATGCCCTGGAGCACGGGGGCTGAGCTCCAGGACCAGTGACACTGGAGCTGGCACCAGCACACCTAGAGACCCCCAGCAAACCCAAGCCAACAACTTCTAAACCAGCCCCCAAGGTAATAACCACAAAGCTTATGCTTTTGCCTGCGACCACCTGGCAACGATAGGATTTGAGGCAAATGTTAGAACTCCCAGGAGGGGCAGTGCTTCCTCAGACCATGATTTTCATGTTTCCCTACTAAACAGCTAAAAATCCTCCAGTGTTTTTCCAGCAGGGAGACTTTAAAAAAAAAAAAACAAAAACAAAACCCAACCTACCCTAGCTGAATATATTCTTTACCTAAGAATTCATTAAGGATTCTCTTTAATTTGCCTTTTGGGTTGATATTTTTAAAGCTTTCCTTTTCAGTACAGAATCTAGAAATGTGTATTTTATTGATGAGATTATTTGGAGGGCTGGATTCCTCCTGGAATTCTGCAGTCGGAAGACTCCGGTGGGCTTTCAGAAAAGCACCAAGTACCTTAAGAGTGTGAGAGTTGGCAAGAGAGCATTTTGCTCTTTCCACTGCAGAGCAAGCTGTGTGACCACCAGGACTCCTTCATCCACCCTGCTGTTAGCTCAAGCATTTCTGCGGGTCCTGATGGACATCTCTGGAGAATTGGGATGCTGCAGTTTAAAATACTTCCACCTGCAAAGGCCTGGGCTGGAGACAACTCCATGTAGCTCCAGGAGCAGAATGAAACTTGCTCCCAGACCTCGGTCCTGGAGTATAAACACTGCATCTTTGTCTCAGGCACTGACAAATGCATTTTTACACCTAGACACCAGACTGTGACCTGTGTCCATGAGACACAGCTACAGGTTGGCTTTGGCAACAGCACACAAGGAAAAATGGCACAACAACTCGTGCAGCCTTCCTCCCAGTCCCACAAAATACATAAATACTTGCTTTGCCCTTTGGATTTGGATTTTCCTGCGGAGAAGGATGACAAAAGGAGAGGTTTCCAGAGGATGGCCTCCTGTCTGTAGTCAGAGGGAAAGCCTTTTGAAAGAACAGCAAAGTCTGGCAGCAAAACGTCCCTTTGAATTATGCTGATATCCTTCTCCCTGCCTCTTTCACCTGAGCCCTTCAGCCAAGGCGGTGGCACCTCTGGGAAAACACACACATTTAATTTTTCCCAAGTCAAGACTGTTTTGCCAGTGATGGTAAGTGGTCTCCCTGTCTTCACCTCAACCCACAAGCTTTTTTTTCACCTCATTTCCCCCCCACGCTGTCGGCGAGGGCAGCGAGCGAGCAGCCGGGCAGAGGCCTGGCCACCAGCCACCCCCAGCCTGACACCAGCATCACAACCCCAGCACTGCAGCCAGAGGATTCAGAAGGAGCTCCCACATGTGGAGAAAAAAAATAGTCTAGGAACAAGCCAGCCACAGGATCCGGAGGTCTACCAGCTGCAAGCCTCCTCCAGGGCCATTCCTGGTTCTTACTTGCAAGGAGGCCAACGTCGCTTTTCCTCTGCATGTTTGCAGCCTCACTTGCTGCCTTACTCTAAATTCCAGGACTGTGGAATAAAAATCATTTGCTGTTAGTCAACCAAAGCTGTCTTTTCTCTCTCTCTATTGATTACTCTTGAATAATCAATTGACATTTGGCACAGTCTTATTTATAATAATTCAAGTCAGCAGCAACATAATTTAGAAACTGGCTACTAGGCATGTGTTGGTAATGAATCGAATCCATGGATAATTCAAATTCATAGACTAAAAAATTACATTTAAATAATGTTAAGGTTGTGACAACCTGACAAAAGACTGCAAATTCAATATGAAAACTTTTCCACCCTCTGTGGCTGTAGAGAAAGCCCGGAGAAGACACGAGAAGGGACTGGCATTTGCTGCCTCCCCCATGACCATCCAACCTCTCTGGGTTCATACCTAAGAGACATCACCTTTGTCTTGAGCTGAACCGCATCCCTCCTCCTTCTTCAATCATTTCCAGTGGTGTCATTTTATCCCGCAGCAGGGAATGGATCTATATTTTTACACAGCAGATGGCCTGGCCTGGCACGAGGCCAATGGAGTGTGGTGTGTAAACCTCCCCTGGTTTTCTGGAGCCACTGGAGCTGTGGAGTGTTTATCCAGCTGTTGCGTGGAAGCAGGAGAGACCAAAGCCTCCAAACATTCCCTGCTAGATGTGAAGTTCCCACTAACACCCAGGTCCTGTCACAAACCCAGAAATGGCCTTTTTCTCCTCGCTGCACCCTGTGCCAAATTCTACTGTGAATAGAGCCTGGATCTGGAGAGGAGGCTTGGTTACCCTTGAACCTACAACAGGAGACACCTGGAAATCGTAGGTAACTTCACAAAATCACAGAATGACAGGGATTGGAAGGCACCTCTGGAGATGATCTCGTCCAACACCTCTGCTAAAGCAGGTTCGTGTAGTGCAGGTTGCCCAGGACCACATCCATGCAGGATTTGAGAGTCTCCAGAGCAGGAGACTCTACAACCTCCCTCTGCAGCCTGTTCCAGGCTCTGTCACTCTCGACAGTAGAGAAGTTTTTCCTTATGTTCACACTTCATGCTGAGCAAACTAATGGCTTCTTAAACCTCTCCTGGTTAACCTGAGCATTTTTCCATTGGATTTAAACACCACAGAAACCCATCCGGATGGCTGGGCATATCCAGTCAGTCCCAGGATGACAGGCATTCCCAAAAAGCAGGTGCTGCCTCTAACTACCAGCCCTTGGCACTCCCTTGTCACCACAAGCTGAGGCGGGTTAGTGCTTCTGAATTATCGTGGAGCAGGACACTTTATTTCTCTTTACTGCAAAGACATTCCAACAAGTTAGTATTTCTCCAAATGGGAACCACAGCAAGTGCTACAGAGAGTTTACAGCATATTTTTTTCAGGGGGATTAACAGCTTAAACACCATCGTGCCATTGTGCAGCCAGGTCAAAGTGACAGAGTAGCCTGGCTGGGCAGAAGCCCTCAGCCCACAGCAGCAGCAGCACCCAGGGCCCAGCACTTCTGCTCCAAAGGCACGCCAGAGACCACATCCCTACCACCCGAGCTCTCACAAACGCACAATCCACTTCTGTGAAAGAACTGACTTTCTCAAACAAAAGTCTTCTGGGCAGCTTTCAAGAGGCTCTTCCCCCTTGGAGTGCCGGAGCCAAGACTTCGTGCTAAATACAAATGCTCCCCAAAGCGAGACCCTTCCCACGTGAACTGACACTTGAGTTTCAGATCCACAGCATCACCATCTCCCTGCCTGCCCTATGAGACTGAACTAAACGGACTAACATGCTAAATGAATTATTAGACATCTTAGGTACTCAGCAGTAGGCTGAGGCAAGGCAGCCCTTCACGGTAACCTACCTTAGATATTTGCTGCCACAGGAAAAACTGAGCAAGCTTATGGCTGTGTGCTGGATTGCAAACACTGGGGGGGTTGCAGGGAAATTTCCATTATGGGAAAACGCACTGTCAACTCCTGATTCAAACCCTTAATTACCAGCTCTTAACCACCGCATACTCTTGAAGGAAACTATAATTCACTTTGAAAAAGACTTGGTTTATACCTATAATTAAATTAATCATAATTAATTCCAACAGCTACCGCTATAACTATTGAAGGACAGAAATATTAAAGCAATTGTCAGGGATTGCTTACAGCACGGCTGTGGCGGGAACACAAGTGAGCTGCTCCAGGTTTCCCATTGGTTCTGCATCCAGCTATTAGCAAAGGCTACTGAACTCTCTCTTCAGTTCACTCTTGTCTTTTAATGGGGCCTTCTCCCCACCCTCAGCCACATCCAGATCTCAGACACCTACCAGGTACCTTTGCTAAGATCCCTGTCTGCCGAGCGAGTTCATCTTTTGCTGGAGCTACTCTGTACCCCTTCTGCTAAACTCCAGATGCTGCCAAGATGCTGCCAAGGGACCATCTTTCCAGCCTGTTGGTTGAAGTAACCCTGCTTCTCCTCAGCACCCTTCAGCTGGACCCCTCATCCCGTGCAGAAGAGCCTTTCCCCTTGCCTGTCAGGCCCCCACCCTCTGCTGCAGCACAGCCTCTTTCCCTGGCTGTGGCAACAGTACCTTTCCCTCCACCTACTGCTGCCTGCCTGTCT
Source organism: Chloroceryle aenea (assembly GCA_013399075.1). Classification (NCBI taxonomy): domain Eukaryota; kingdom Metazoa; phylum Chordata; class Aves; order Coraciiformes; family Cerylidae; genus Chloroceryle; species Chloroceryle aenea. The sequence goes on from VWZY01000506.1 coordinate 26,823, forward strand.
CTGCTGCAATTTTCTCTATGTTCCTCCCAGCCCCTCTGCAGTCTCTGAGCAACACCAGGAAAGGCCAACTGTGAGGAAAAGCCAGGCAGGAGGAAAGCTCTCAGGGAGCAGCAAGCAGGGCTGGGGGCATGTAATCAGGGAAAAGAGGGTGGAGAGAAGTCACAGTTTCTCTTTCTTTAAACAAAATGACAGAGAGACTGGAGGGAAGGAAAATATTCCCCTACAAATTCTGGGTTACAGTGGCAGTGTGGTGCTCTGCCAGATGATAGCATTTCATTGCAGAGCACTGTTAAGCAGCTGGAGGCTTTTCAAGCATCAGTGTCAAATATTGTGTAATCGGCTAAGTAATAAACTATTAAAAGAATACAGGGCACATCGTGTTTCTTGACTTGCACAGTTTGCTCATTGGCTTTTCTACATGTCTGCTTTCTAATTTCACCATCAGAATACATCAAGCTGCTTTTATTCCTTTCTTTCACAGGGCTGGCTTGTTTTTATTTTGTGTTTGAAAGGCAGCTCCTTTTAAGTGTGTGTGCTCATATCCCTTAGCAGCCTTCAAACAAATCCAAGTCTTTGGGGCTTTTAGTCCATCATCAGCCAGCAGAGCTGCCTGGTTGTTTCTTCCTCCTTGTAGCTTTGTGCATTGCTCCTCTGGCTTCATCTGCAGAGAAACCAAAATCTTATTTGTTCTCTCATGATTTTCACGTGCCCCCTCTGCGCTGTGAATGGGCTCTTTGCAAAAACATAACGTGTCTGAATTTTCTAGCAAGGTCAAAGAAAGGACAGTTGGTGCTTGAAGACCATCCTGCAGGGTAGACTTAAGCAAACCGCTGCTGTCTGAAGATGTGATTATTCATTAATGTCAAATTAAAGATGAGCCAAGATCCTTTGCTTGATCGAGGCCTGAACTGCCTGTACTGGGCTCTCCTGAAGCAGCAGCAACAATCTGAAGTCCTTGCCAGAGCTCTTCCATATTTCCCTAGTGAAAGGATTACTACAGTTGACACAGAAAACCAGAAGTAAAATTTCTCTGGCAATTTAAAGGAGAACTTGTCTCAAATGGCCTGTTTTTCCCAATGTCACCATCTTGTTGTTTCCATAACCATCTGCCCACTTCCTTGGCCTAAACCAAAGAATTTCAACAGGCTTTGTTGAAAAGGCTGAGGAAGAGACAGCACACAGGGGTGTCATTGCTTTTTCCCCCCCCCCCCCTGGGCTGGGACCTTTTTATTCCTTCTGCTGAGACAGTCCCAAATCAAAAACCCAAACACCTTAGTTTCAGAATCAGATGGGTTTCATCTTTGTTACAACTCCGGAATACATTGCTAAAAATCTATGTCCTCTACAAAACTATTTCCCCTCCAGAAAGCCTTGCTATCCACACATGCTGTGCTAAAAGAAATCAGAAATCCAGAGAAGCAGGCAAAACAAGCATCTTCCCTTTTGGAAATGATTTTCCTAGAATGCCCTTCTGAATGTTTTATGTTGTAGCTTCTTCTTCTATTGCAGTTATTACTACCACATCCTCAACAAACCTGGCAAGAGAAGCCTCTAAGTTGATTGTATAAGAAACCTCTAAGGAAACGTTTTGTCATTCCCACTGATCCCTCCAGGACTGCTGCCTGGGTGAGCAGAGCCTCACTTGACTCAAGACACTCTGCAGGTATTTGTATGAGCCCATGGGTGAACTGTGGGGGTAAAGAAAACAAACCTTTCCCTGGTTATCTGCACTCTTCCCCAAAGGCTTTAAAGGAGAGAGAGATTCAGTAGGAGGTAATATATCAAGATGAACAGCATCAGTTAGGGAGGTGTGAGGTCCGTGACTTCCCAGGGAGATGCACACATGCAGGTGAGAGATTTCAGCCTCTCTGGTGTGGCCGCTGCTGCCAGAAATAAAAAATTTCACGATAATCTTTCCCAACAGCTCAGCAAGCCAGGCTGATCTTACACTGCTGCTTTTAAAGAGAACCCTTTGAAAGAAAACAGTGCAGACACGTGGGCTCGGGCTGGCAAACTAGTGGAGTGACAATCACCTCTCTTAAAGTGAACATTTATCATCACCGTTCAACAAGTCCACCCTCCTGCACTGCTCGGAGGGGTGAAGGGAGGCATAAAATCACTCACAGTGTTGACTGCCAAGGTCCAGCAGCAGTTTGCCTGGGGGATCCCGGGTGTGCTTGACACGGTTTGTGATCTGCCTTTAGCCCTGGGTTATGCTTTGCACTGACAAAGCAAGGTGCCTTCTGAGCCAGCAGCACCCGCAGCGCTTTGCATCTCCAGGGGAGACAGTTCCCCAGACTGTGACCCCGACCCTCGCCACCCCGGGCGAGGGGTCCAAGGAGAGTACCCCATCTAAACGCCAGTGGCCGACCTCTTCTGCAATGTTTCTTTGATTTTAGAAGTACTATTAACCTTCCACCTGCAGTTTTTATTCTGTTAACACAGAGAATATTCACACGTACCCTTAAAAGCTGCAATGAGCTGATGGCAGTGATTAATTATCTACAGTAGTTCTGTAATAGATGAATGCATATGATATCTCATTTTTCAGGGAAATAACCACTTCTTTAAAGTCCATGATCAATCAAGTGAAAAGACACGGGATTTGTTGACAATGCCAGATGCACTTAAGATGAGAAGGTCTTTAGCTAGTAAGGAGACTGCTGTTTTAAAGAAATTATTTACTGAACACACCATGCTTTCAGCTCCATTCTGCCCCCCTTCTTGCTCTGAGGGCGTTCAGTAAGCAGCCTGATTATAATCAACACATCAAACACTGAATGTGAAGGGTAGGATTTTTGCCACAAATGGAAAAATCATTTGCTTATTTGCCATTTATATTCCTCCCATTTATACGAAGGCTCCAGTGGCAGGTCAAAGCTGCAGGTTGTTTTGATGGCTTCTCTAATGTAGCTATTTATACGAGGTATCACACCAGCTCCAAGGGGACTGGAGCTCTGATTAGGTGGTAGAGCCTACAGAAGTACCTCTGAGCTCACACTTCCTAAGACATCTGCCAGCAAAAGTCACAAAAAAAGGTGATTTAATTGTTTTTTTTTTTACCCTAGAACTGAACTTGCCTTCCAAGATTTGAGTCTTTCATTACATTCCTTTCCTGATGACTTAGTGAATAGGGTATTTTTTATTTTGATCCCTTTTTTTATTTAGCAGACAGGTTTTTTCAGTGCTACATTCAAAGGTAAAAACGGCTTTGAAGCATCTCTTCTGAAATACCTCATTTCCTTTGCTTTCCTGGATGTGAACTGAGACTGGACGTGAGTCGATGGAGACCAAAGGGCTTGTCTTTTGCCAGCTGAGTGAGCTCTGAGATCAAAGTTTCATCCGACTCTTAAACTTTACATTTTATTTTGTCTTGTATCTGTCCCTGTAGGACGAAGCACCTTTCAACAGTCCATTCCTCTTCTCTCCTCTTTGTCCTCTGATGAAATACAGACAGACTATTTTAAAACAGCAAAGCCCCCAGGAAAAAGAAGAAAAGGGGAGTCGGCAGATCCTGACGAGAGGACTGGTGTGAGGGAACTGCTATTTGCTTTAGCCAGTTTAACTCCTGGCTAAGCCAGTGCACGAGGTGAAACCCCGGACAAAGGAGGAGGACTGCTCAGAGATCCTGGGTAGAAAACATTCCGCTGCAGGTGCTGACCATCCTTACAGCCAGGGCCTGGGAACTGCAGGAACCTGTGTGCTAACTTCAGTGTCTCCTCCCCCCACCTGTGCCAGAGCGGTGGGATGTCCAGCCCAGAGCAGCACTGGAGAAGTTTGGCTCCTGCATTCCTCCGTCACCTTGAAAAGGTTTCCTGCACCCTCAGCCAACACAGCTCTAAGGTGGGGAATTTTAATCGTCCTCAGGGGCACTGAATTTTCATGTGAATTGAGAGAGATTTGGATACCAAACGGCCTTACCCTGTACAGAAAACCAACTCTGAGATCCATAAAAAGTCCTGTTAAGAGTTAAATACATTCCCCTCAGACTTAAAATCAGGTACCTGCCCAAGGAGCAATCCTTAAGAATTCATCATTCTGTCTGAGAGTTGATTGCTATAGGGAGCTCTGCTTCAGCTATAGCTCAAGCTATGTGGTGCATCACCATCACAACCACCAGGTCCCCCTTCACCTCCATCTGTCCTTCCCATGTCCTGCCCAAAAACACTTCCTTCATCTTCTTCACTCAGGCTGGGTGTCTGCTAGCCAGTCTGTGCTGCTTGGTAAAACCAAGAGCAGAAAACAGAGCTCTTGTCATGGTGGTGGGTCAGGAGGGGAACTGGATCGCTGTCCTGGGCGATGGATGCCAAGACAGGTAGGGAAATGCATGGATGGGAGCTGGGGTAGGAAGATCTCCCTGCTGGGCCATGTTCATGAGACCAACTTGGACATCTCACAGAAGGCTGACCCTGGACTGCAACACCTTTGAACAGTTTTGTTCTTGTATCTGCTTATGCTGGGCATTACTTCAAGGGCCTCTCGATACTCAAGTCACTCCCAACGGAGATCTCCACCCGTGCAGTGATCCAAACAGGACTCGCTTGCAGAGAGGAGGAAAAGCTCCTGGCAGAAACAAGGAAGGGCCCAAAACGGGTGCATGTGTTTTGAAAACTCATTAATCCAGGGCATTTTATGACAGTGTAATTAGCACTAGAGGCTGAGAGGAGTGGCAAAATACATTTATCTCAACAAAGGCGGATAAAACCTGTAATTCTCACCTGAATTATGGTTTTCAAAATCCTCTCTATGGAGACAGATGTTGTGCCAGACCTCACTATTATAGATTGCATTTTTCTTCAAAATAACAAATAGCTAATTAGTTACAGGTACCTTTTGCTAAACAGACAATTTGATTGCGGGGAGAAGTTTCGATCACAGACAATTTCTTTGCTCTGAGGTTAGCCCTTTGTCCCTCTGAATGCATTTCCCAACAGACACCAATCACAAATCACACCATGGCAGGGATAAAGCCAGCACAGAGCTGCCATTCATTGAGAATGTATCAGTTTATGAGAACTAGGGAGTCCTAGCAGCAACTGGTACAGAATCTGATTAAAGCAGAGAACGAAGCAGGTCCCCCAATTGGCCAAATTCACAGACAGCATGTGAATGATGCAGCCTGTGAGAAACATCTCAGAACGAGGTCTTGCCAATATGCCAGGGTACCACCTTAAATAGGCCACAGCTAATGAAGCATCCCTATCCTTTTCCCCCTAAACACACACATGCACAAATTTATGGCTACCAGCAGTTAATGACAGATTTGTTAATTAACAGCATGAGGCAAAGCCAAGGTTGATGTTCTAATAAACAGGTCATTAACTTTGGTAATGACCAATTTGGGAAGATGATTGCTCTTACAAACTGTATTCCACGGCTTATAAAAAGCAGCAGTGCAGCTCTGAAATACATCTGGCAGCCAAGACGCTAACAGAGCAGTTGGTCTGAAACACTGGCTGTTCCCTGGGAAGTTATCATCCCCATTTTTCACCAGACACACTGTGTAACCGGGAATCAGAATAGATGTATTTCAAGCTACAGCAATTAAAACCCATACAGATGTAAAAATGAAATAAAAACTGAACAGCTTAAAGACAAGTGACCGTATTTGCCAAGGTCGTTCAGAGAAGGCACTTGGTTTCCCTGACTGGCTTTCCCTGACACCTTTCTGCTGCCATTTAAATCAGACTTGTCATGGTATTTCTCCAAGAGGCCAAAGGACATGGCTGTCCAAAAGACTAGGCTACTCCAAGGAGAAGTCTTCACCAGCTGCATGCCACCAGCAGGGATTTGGTCCCTCCCGCAGAGGGAGGCAGGGTGGCGATGTGGATAAGGACAGGGACAAATAGCCAAGCTACCTACAACAGCCAGAGGGGTGGCTTTGAAACAATGAGGCACCTGCAGTTTCATCACTGCACAGCAAGCCCCAAGAGAGACCTGTTTAGAATGACTCGAGATCAGTGAACTGCAAAACTCTTCTGGAATGGGAAGAGAAGCAGGCTGATAGGATGGGGTGTCATGGCCTCAAACTGGAAGAGGGCAGATTTAGATTAGAAATTAGGAAGGACTCCTTTACTCAGCGTGGTGAGGCACTGGAACAGGTTGCCCAGGGAAGCTTGGGGTGCTCCATCGCTGGATGTGCATGGCAGGGGGTTAGGGTGGGGTTTAGAGCAACCCAGTCTAGCAGGAGGTGTCCCTGCCCATGGCAGGGGGTTGGAGGTGGATGATCTTTAAGGTCCCTTCCACCCCAAACCATCCTATGATTCTATGATCATGTTGCAAAAGGTTCCTCTGTTTGCAGGACCAGTGGCAGCTTCTGTTGTTACTGGCTCAAGAACCAGAAGCAAAGGGGGCTAACAGTCAGGTATCTCACAAGCCAGAGGATCCATCAGTAGCGCTCTGGGGCCTTTCAGGTGATAACTAAACATCTAAAGAACACTCAATACCACAGCAGTCAGTAGTTCCTAGCAAGTTAGTAACCAGATACCAGAGGGAAGAAATCACTCCTCCTGTTATTAATGTTATTAAATGATTAGAAGAAAATAACTCCAGAGTTTCCTATGTTAGAAAAGTGAGCAAATGGGAATGGTAGCCTGGATCAGACCCTTGAAAACAGGAGTTGCATGGAAATGAATGGGAGCAGAGTTCATGAAGGACACTTACCCACAATAAACCCAAAAGACTTGAAAACATTTTAGGGAAATAGTCCCGACAGTGGCTGAAATTAGCCTGTGGATCCAGGGTCTAGATGTGTGGCCCAGAGGTAAGAGGGATAGACACACGTGGCTCTAAGGGTCTGTGACTAGCAGCACTGTCTACAGTAATGCTGTTAAAACATGACATTTAAAAGTCTGAAGGAAAGCAAGCTTTTCCAAAGTGAATAAAGCTGAGCAGAAGGGAAATCTGCCTGTGATACACAGAAATGGCATTTGTTTGTGGCATGTGCTTCAGACTAAAAGGGAACTACTCTGCTTTACCAGTGGAAATACAGATTATGTGCTTTTCTTTTGTCATATTGCCCTCTTGCATTCAAGCCTGGCTTACAGGGCCTTTAAAGTGAAAGCTCTTTTGGAAGAGGTGACATGGGGAAAATTGAGGAGGACTGGAAGGGCCCCACCAGCGGGCAGGGATCGCGGTCCCCACGACAGGCGGCTGTGCAATCGTGTGCAACCCCGGGAGCTGTGCCAGACATCCTCTGGCACTTGCATCACTGCACAGTCATTGGAATGCACAAGGGCTGTTCCCTGAGAAATACTCCTATGGGCTCTTCCTTTCTGAAAAGGAAGGGAAATAGCCACCAATTCAGCCTCCTCACTGTGAGCAAAGTATAATGAAAAGCTATCTCCTGCTGTAAGTACCTATGTGGATTTGGACTGAAGGACTGAGAGAGTCCAAAGAGCTTAGCAGAACTGCTCTGCTACCTGAAGAGTCAGACCCAATGATGACAAATCATTTTAATTAAAAAAATAAAATTAAAAAATCTTTAAAATATTAACTTCTAACATTTGGGGAAGTCAAATGGATTTTGCATCAAAATGTTCTTACTATTTTCTTTCTTACAATACTTACACCGGGCTGAATAGCTTTCTCCTTCTCCTAATCTAACACTACTCTACAAGCAAAAACTATTGATGAATCGACATGCATAAAAATGACAACAGAGGGTTTTTGTAAACAGACCCCTTCTTTAATTTGTGACACAAAAAACCATTGGGAGCTGACACAGATGAAGACTAAATGGACAGAGACTGGCTATATCCATCCATTGATACGGCACTGAAAACTCATTTTGGGTGCAGATGGGAGTTTACCAACAGAAGACAAACGATCCTGGAAGGCAGAGGAGAATGTTACTGAAAATACAAGTTAGGGATGACAAAGCACCTGCTATCACCTGATGTAGCAATCAGAGCCGACACATTCCAATTGTCCTTCCTAAAAAATGGGCTTTATCATCAGAGAAGGTCTCAATTCATTATTTTTTCATTGATGTTATGTCAAATATGCAGGTCACATCATCAGCCTGCTATCTAAGAGTGAGAAAAAGCTAGAGAACATGGTTAAGGACACAGAATGAATAAAATTTACAGGGGCGAGGGAATTATTTTAGAAGTCACAGCCAAGTAGAAATAAAATTTGGCAAGAAGAGAAACGAAGTGAGCAAACACTCCCTCATTTTACTGTTAAGTTCCTGACTAGAAAAATTGGCCTAATATTTCAAAGTGATTGGCACATTTAGGTCTTTTCACCTTTGTGGGCTGAACTTGAGGGCCCTAGAAGTAGGTTAAGCCTTCATAAAGTGCTCCAAATGGAGGCTGAGGGAGCTGAAGCTGGACAGATTCAGGATGAGATAAGAGATGCAACATTTAACATCTGCAGGCGGCTCTCCCTTGGAGCACACCTGCAGATGGAGATAGTAGCTGCAACCTCTTTTGAGTAGATGATGGGGGTTTTTGACACGTAGACTTTTCTGTTCTTATGGCCTTTGATTTTGCTCCACAGGAATCCTTTCTTGTCGTTGAGTGAGGGAAAGAATAACTGTAGAAATTTAACATTATCAAGACCAGACCAGGACCAGAATTTACTTACCCCATAAATGAGAATGCTGGATGAAACAAGATGCATAATCGAGTATCTTGTACACCCCACAGAGCTCTTAGCAGTGGCTTATCTCTGCTCCTATGGAAATTTACATCGATCTCACTGGGAAGAGATTTGAGATAACACCCAGCCCCGGCAATCCTGACTCACACAATATTTGTTGTCTTTCTTAAAACACCAGCTCCTGGACTCACATGATCACACAAGAATCTCAAATGCAATCAGCCCTCTGGGCTATGCAGAAAAGCTTCAAAATCAAAGCACTCAAAGAGAAGAAAAGTCAGCAGAAAAAGAAAGGCACCTGGTTTAGGGGGTTTGTGCTTTTCAGTCCTCTAGACACCCTCTGTCCTCACAATCACAATTTATCCAGGTCACTGCGGGCAGTTTGCCTAGCCAGGGAAGGGAGAGGGGTGAACAGAGGGAGTCTGCATTCCTGCCTGGCATCTAGAGGCTGTTGCTTTGCTTTAGACAGAAAAGGACTCCTCAACACAAAGAAACCTGCAGCCAAACGAACCACTTGACCCCCCCAAAAGATGTAAGGAGAAGAGGGATGAGATTTACTCTGGTTTATTTGGAGGGGGAACAGAAAGTATCCTCTAGTTTCCACACTGACTTGAAAAAGATTTATTTGGGTCAGAAATTGAGGTGAGGCTCGTCACCAGTAACTCTGCTGCTCACTCAAAGCCTTTCTTAGCAAGCATAGCAGGGAAGGAGCCACCAGCACTGAACACAAGCAAGAACATGCCACAAGGATGCATCCATGCTTCAGAAACAGAGAGCCAGGCCGGTGATTTGCCGCTCTGACAGCTGCACAACACAGCATTTGGCTCTGAAATGATATCTGTGGTCATTGGAAGAAACAATCTGATGGCATCTGGGAGAATTGGGATTTTTAAAAAGGGAATTAATCTTCAAAGGATTCAATGACCTTTGCTAACTTCCAAAACAGGAAAGAACTCATATGGATTTTTATATTCAATGTGCATTAGTTGCTCATTCTCTCTGAGGTGATTTGCTGCTTTTTTTTTTTTAGTTTTATTTGCATAAAGCACAGTCGGCATGAAAAGCCAAGCCAGCAGGCTTTCTCTGTGCTTATACGGGATTTTTCTCTAATATTTTTGGTAGGTTTAATGTTTTTTTTTCCAATATTTGCAATCTCTCATCTTTTCCGTTCCAGAGAAACAATTTATTTCCAAACATAGCTGCACACAGCCCTCTCGGACCTGACCTGTTCCCCAGCTTTCCACCGCCGTTAAAGCCAAATCACATTTATATTTAACAGCTTAATTTTCCAAATTGGTTTTATCAGTGACCCTGTTGCCCTGGGAAGACAGCATGGGAGGGGAGATGAGACCTGAACCGTGTGCCCGGCTGCATTGCTGACCTGCTGGCTGACACAACAGTGCATCCATGTGCCTTTTTCTCCTCTAAGCTTTTGCCAATTTAAGACAGAAAATCCCTCAGAGTGGGAACCACCTTCTGCTGAAGGGCACACAGTGGGACTGGTGTGTGCCCAACGCCGGGACAAGACGGTGGAGGAAGCTCAAGGCAGAGGTGAGCCAACAAGCCCAGAGGAGAAAGGCACCCGCAAAGTATGGGCTGCAACAAGCATCTTGTCTTTTACAAGGCATGTGTGACTGGCTCAGCATGATGACACTTTTCATATAAGGAACCTTAGCTCATTTGCTGCTCCTTGACTGTCTGTAAGATATCCAGCTTATTTTTTCCTTATTATCCTGAGAAGTGTCACTGACTGCTCTCTCTTTCAGTTCTGCACCTTGCCTTTTCCCTGCACCAGCATAGGTCCAGCTATTTTAAGGCTATCTTATGCCTGTGAATTGGTTTTGGGTTGTTTGGTGGGTTTTTTTAATTTGAATCAGAGAAGAGTAAAGAATTGTCAGAAAAATAAATTCAAATTGTGAAAGGGGGCATTTAAAAAAAAATACCCCATTGCCACCAGGCTGGAGTCTTTTGTTCTCATTATAGTACAGAAATGTCACTTCTTTCTTGAAGAGTTTCAGGGCCAAAACACAAATTCATTTGGAGATGGAATTCAAGCAGCAAAGTGTAAAACTGTAGGAAAAAATGCTCCTTGGTGAAGCAGCAATGGCAGTACCACGGTACCTGCAGTCCCGTGGATAGGCAGAGGGATGGACAGAGAGATGAGCTGGTCAGTGGCACACAGACACTCCCTCCATCCCCAGTGACTAACACAAGCCTAGGCTTGAAAGGGAAATACCCCAACACACCCCCTCAGAGAAGTGCTAATGAGGTCTCGCTTTCCAGGTTACGCTTGGATGTCAGTCTTGCATTGACAAGAGCACCGCCACAAAAGGGAAATATTTTAATTTCATGTGTGCTTGGATCCTGTCAGTTTTCAGACATCTCTATTTCTCCTCTCCAAAACCCTCTGAAAATGTATCCCCTGGGAATATTGCTCAACTGCAAAGTGCCAACCGGGAGCCGGAAAGAAAAAACTGACTGAAAACCATGCAGGCCTTCAAAGGCAGCAGAGAATTATACTGCTGGAGATTGCAGCACTGAAATAAACCAGCAAACCCTGAGGTTTATCTGCACAGGAGAAGTCCTGGGTTTCATTCTGCCAGCCGTTGCCCACCCTGATGGGCAGCTAACTGCAGAAGTGGGGCCGATCTCGGTGGCACTGCGCAGCGAGTGCCCAAAGATCAACAGCCAGCCTTGGCCTCTCAAGCCACCTGTGCCCTCACACGCTATGGAATTAATGCTGACCCTCACTCCTCCTGCAGCCGTGGTTTCGGGGCTGCTGGGACCCCTCGGGGGGAGACAGGAGAGAAGGCTTCTGACTGCAGGATGAAAGGAAAAGGGGGGTAAGAGCAAGGCCAGAGGCATTACTGGGGCCTTGTCTGTATACACGGAGCCAGGCACGTCATCCTACGATACTGTTCACTGGACAGGACAACTGCAAGCCCCAAACACCTGGGAATACAAATACAGAGCGTGGGGAAGGACAGGTGGGCAAAGTGGGGCAAGAGGCATTCGGGGAGGCTGGAGCATTTGACGGAAGCCGGGATGGCCAGGGAGATGAGCCAGTGGGATGGCCACAGAGGGACAGGCAGCAATAGGCTGAAATGCCATGTGACAGGGCTAGCTGGAGGGGTCTGTAAGCTGGTACTGCTTTCACCATTTTCACATTGGCAGGGTTGGGCAGAACGAGCAGGGCTCACTTTGCTTTGAGGAAAATAACCTGCCCAATATACTACATCAGAAAGAGTCTCAAAGTTGCAAACGCAGCAGAAATTACCGACTTAAGGAAGTGTAACAAGCAGCAGTTCCTTTGCTGGTATTTTCTGGGGGCAGGGCTACCTGCCTTCTCCAGATATAGAAACAAAAAGCAAAGGGAATTAAAACAGAAAACACGTTTTTGTTTAAAAGGAAAATGGCCATTTTGACAACCTCTTTTCTCAAGGGCACTCCAGACCTGCAGGCGATTTTCTTCATTTTTGATTTCACAAATGAGGAAACAACCCTTCCTTTGAATAAATGTGCTCTCAGTTTCCACAAGAAGTTTGTTTTCCACGGGTTTGGGGTTTTTTTTAAGTTTCACAACATGATGAACTAAAAGAAGCAGTGGGAAATAAACAAAGAGGGCCTGAGGTGAGGAAGAAAGAGCCACCGTGCCTCGGTGAGTAACGCAGAGGGCAAATGCTCCCAGGGAACACGTGTTACAGGCTGGGTCAGGGGGAAGATTGCCCTGTGGCCCAGAGGACCTTCTCCACTCCAATGTCCCACCACAGTGCTGAAGTGCAGACCAGTGTTCAACATCACTACGTCCTAGTCAAGGTCAGATTACTATGAGGGTTTTGATTAATGCAGAAATCACAATCAAATTAGCTGAGTCGGCACCCAGCTCTGATGTTCGTTAAAGAAGCTGCCATGCTCATTAGGTGGGAACAAGCCACCTAAAAGGTCAACGCTAATTTTGCAAGCCCTGCTAAGACTCGGGGCAGCAAAGCAGTGTAAACCCAACATGGCAAAGAGAGAAAGAGAGAGATGCCTTGGTACTGGAGCACTTCTGCTGGACTCTGGCACCACGGTTTCCAGCGAGCTGCACTTGTCAGGGGCATTTATTCCAGCAGCCCTTGAAAGAGGGCTGTGTCCTCACCAGGGGGAGAGCTCAGCAGCGCTGATGTGCTCAAGGGTGCTCAGGCGATGACTGAGCCCAGGGTTACTCCCAACTAACAAACCATAATTTGAGAAAATATCATTTCAAGTGTTGCAGAACTAAGAGAGAATCCCATTCCTGTTGTCCTTAACTCTACAAGTGAAAGGAAGCAGGGTTACCAGCAGAGCTCCTCTGGTGTTAGTGTGATGACACATTACACTTGGGCACAGCTTTAATTATGGCAAAAAAAATTACTGAGAACTGCTCTACGTACTAAACTCACACAGACAGGATGGAAATCATATTTCTCAGGAGCTCCATTAAGCTTTAAACAGCAAACACCAGTCTAGGGATAATAAACTGCAAGGAACAAAGGGATAGGGTAAGGTTTTCACTGGAATAAAGGCAAGAAAGTTGCTGAATTAATACTGACCTTTGTCAAATAATAAAGCCACAAAGCCATAGAACAAAGATCACAGCAGTAGCATTTAACCACCACTGAGACCACTTCCCCCTGTTGTATTTCAGAAGCAAGATACATTAATATGGACCAAGAGATTTGCCAAACAGGCTCCTGCAGAGAGCTGTGCTATCCGTGTCTGAAAATGCTGGAGAATGGGAGGTTTTCAGCAAATGCTGAACAAAATGTATCCATATTTAAAGATTTTGGTCAAAAGGGACCAGCACTCCAGCCTTTTCTTACGTGTCTCCTGAAGCCTAGATGTCAGGTGAGAAAAGAAACTGGATGTGTATCCTAGGAAGAAAGGGAAAACCCAGGTACTGGAGAGAGACATGTGCAGGGATCTCTTACTTTCACCGTATTTATCTGGTCTATCTGGTGGCAAATTATCCTATGAAGTTGTCAGTTCTGACTGATATAATTCAGTCAAATTACACTGTTTGAGAGATACAGGTTGAACCAAAAGTCATTTTGAAGCAGTACATTGAAACCCTCCAGCTGAAGAAACTGAAGAGCTGAAGTCACCTGTATTTCAAAATGGAATTTTGAAATGAATGCTTCCCTTCTCCTTTCAGCTTACTGTCAGCCCCCAGTGGAAAACAATAAGCAGCTACAAAAACTTCTCAAGAGAAACATTCATGAGTTTAGTCTGAGGAGCATTGCCCCAGCCCTGATGTAACGCTGAGGTGAAACATTTCCCCAAGCTCACTGCAAAGACAGGTTCTGTGCTGCAGTCCACAGGCTTGAGCCCTCAAAGAAAATTGGCTATGGCAAAGTTAACACAACAGCTGAAACCTGCTCTGTCCTCACTAAAACCTCCTGCAGTGAGATCATTCTGGTCTCACTGTATCTGTTTTAACAGTAAGCAAAAAAATGTAGGTTATTAAATAGAAAAGCCTTCCTTGTTCATTTTTATGTTTACAGTGGCTGAAGATGCTGTGTTTAATATAATAGCTTCCAGTTCTGCATATGCATTTCTGCTGTGCCTCCACAAGAGCCTTGCTGAGGGAGGGGGACGATCACCCTTATTTTGCTATTAAAATGCTAATAATCTGGAAGCCTTTTTCTGATTCATCCAGTCCTCCCAAGATTGCTTTGCTTAAATTGGAAACATAGCCAACTAATGTCACCAGCTGAGCCATTCACAAAAAATTAGTTCCGTGCCTTTAGAAGGCTGTCACTTCACACAGTGACAGTCCCACAGCCCTTCTGAAGCAGCGTTTTGTGTCTGTGCTGATGGCTGCATGCACATGCAGATTTCATATAAACACATATACATATGTACACATATATCAGAAAATAGGCAGCAGCTGGAGGAATATGTTTACAGCTCTGTGGGGAAAAAAAAATCAGAGTTCTTCCTCGCCTTTGTTCACCATAGCAACTTTCTTTCACACGTACACAAAGAGGGAGAAAAAGAGGAAAAAGAAAGACTCGTACCTCATGAGATACCAGGCCTTCTCCAAGAGGAAGAGCAAAGCTTTAATCTCCTAGATAAATACTATTCTAGAAGCTCCTTGCACAAGTGTGCACAGACTTTGCAAGCACGTGGACTCTTTTCCCCTGTCTGGGAATGTGGCACAGCTTATTAGGAAATGGCCGGGTACTTCCCAACACAAACATTCCCCTGTCCTGCGAACAGCTTCCGACCTCCTCGGACACCAACAGCTCACCACAACACTGCCCTGGGTGTGCAGACACATGCAGAGAGATGTGCTACTGACCAATTCATACTTCAGTTTTCCAGCAAAACTGAGGCAGAGGGTAAACAGAAAGGTAACAAATAGCATCTTCCTGACTGTGATGTGAGCTTTGGCAGCACTTGAAGAGCTCAGGTGGTAGCATCACGACCACGTCAGGTGAGGTGCTGTACAAACAGAGATGTGTGTCAGTCAGACACACAACCCTTCCCGAAGGCCCCACAGCCTGAGCAATGGCCAATGCCTGCTGAGGTCACATTGAAGAAATCCACTGGCATCAGCAAAAATATATCTGTGGTTTACAAAGGGGTCACTGCAGCACAGGAAGGTTAAAGGACCTGTTCACAGACATGCAAAAAGTTGCTTGCGGAGAAACTTGAACATAAATCTCCCAAGTTCCCCTTGACATCTTAAACGCGACTTATTTGCCCTCGGTTGGGAACCTACATTGCTCTGTCTGCTGCTTTGTGTCTCCTTTTTGCCTTTTTTTCTTTCCCCTAGAGAAAGCAGCTCCACTCTCTGAAATCTGCTACTAGTATTATGGAAGAAAATAACGTATTGTTCCCCCTCAGTCGAGGCCTGATATCAGAGATGTTCTTTGATGACAGCTACACCTATAATATTTTGAGTACCTGCAGAAAAGCTGTAGCTAGGCTACGGCTGAGCTTCTAATGTAACGTCTGCTGTAGGGGATCTGATTTGCCATAGCTTTCCCCCAGCTTTAAGCTGAGATGCCACTGATTTTTGTGTACCAACAAAGCGTGGCAGGCACATCTGAACAGCTTTCTGGGCCAAGAGCAGGATGAGTGCAGTTTGCTTTCCTCTGTGTCACCTCCTTCCAGCCTGTTGTCTCTGCAACTGCCCAGTGGTCCAAGGAGACTCCAAGGCTGAGGATGCAGAGGAGGCAAGGAGACACTGAGCACATCTCATCACTTAAAAAACCCCCACGTTTTGTTGTAAGCAGCGAGACTGAGGTTGGGGGAGAGGTGTAGCTCCCTCCTGAAGGAGCCTCGTGCCCCCCAGGAACAGCAGGCAGCTCACTGCCATGCAGCTGGTTACAAGGGGACTTTGTAGCTCCATCCTTACCAGAGCCAACACTACCAAAGCATCTCCTTCTATCACCTACTGTATGTAATTTACTTTATATTGTTTGTTTCTTCCCCCCACACTAAACAGGCCAGCTTGCCAAGCAAAGCAAGCCACTCATAGCCTGGAGGATACTGCCCGTCCTGCTGCTGTCCTAGCACTCAGGAGGGCCTTTGCAGGATGATTGATGACAACAGAAACATGTTTTCTGTGGCTTTCAAGGTCAGGAGACAAATCTAGCTGGTGTGCAAATAGCCGAAGCCAAATAAGCACTGCTTCTGTTTTGATGCACACACAAAGTATTACAAATAAATTAAAAGTTCAGCTTTTGTCCTTTCAAATTGGATGAGTTGCAGGGAGGCTAAGAAAGCCCTTGGTTTTAATACTGTTATTTAACAGGTTACTTAGCACTGCCCTCTGCAGCTGCAGCTGTGTGACCACAAGTTCCTGAACTGTGCATGCAGCAAGATCTCAGGCAGATCTACCCAAACTACACTCCCACCCTGGGGTGCAGATATGCCCTGACAGAAACAGTCAGCTGATGTCCTTCTCCCCTTGCTGGATGCTGAGTTTTTGTTGTTTTTTTTTCCTCCTGGAAGAATGCTTACGTTTTTTTCTCCTCCTCATTCCCCCATCTTTGACTCAATGCTAAATTAAATTGCCCTGAATTTTACCTCTTGCACTTCCTGAAAATTAATTTCTGCTAAGCAGAAGACTGAAAGGCATTGGTAAATAATAGCACATTGCCACCACGGCGGGAACAGTGCCACTGCCTTCAGCCCTCTCACACGCGTCCCTCGTTTGTACGCTGTCATTCACGCTCCTGCCTGTAGCGGGTGGTGATGGAGCATTCCCTCTGACTCAATGTGCATCTTCCTTACCCAGGCACACACGGATGCACAAGGTCTCCTTGAGGATGTAAATTCATTTTCTTGTCGTTTTAGCAAGAGCAGCTGATTTCGGTGTCATTAGCTGATCTACACTGGAATTTCCTTGAGCCATTCGCTGAGGTAAATGCCCAGGCAGGTGAAACTAATGTTTCTCTTTCCCAGTTAGGATGAACCAGTTCATTTACTCAAGTCGGACCTATTAAGAGTAGTAGTCTACTTACTTCATAGCCAAGAAGTTTTAAAAGAGGTGGCCAAGGGGCACTCGGCAAAATCAGCATTGATTTTTCAGCACTGCCTGGAACACAGCCAGGTCTCACGGGGCCGGAATAAATACACAGAGGACCTAAGACTTAAAATGGTTAAAGGGAACATACAGGTCTGTCAGCCAAATCCAGTTTGGGCAGGTGAAAGGAAATGGGTCAGTAAAGAATGAAAGTTTGGGATAATTAACTTCATTTAACATGGGTTTATGAGGGCAAAAAAGCCCTGTCAGGTTAACACAGAAGTCCTAAGGGCACTGACACAAAGATTTCATCCTTCTTAGACTTTTGTGCTTGGGACAACGAGGCATTTTAATCACTGAAGTTTGGAAAACACAGAGCAGATTCAGTGGATTTAAAGAGAATCAACTGACAACCCCTGATTTTTGGGGGTACCTTGCAGACTGGGGGATGCTACTTGTGGGGTCCTAACACATACACATTTGCAACTCTTAGACACCTTGAAGACAGGAGCAAAGTTTCAATGAGAAACTTCCTCTGCTTTGGTCTCCAGCCAGGCTGGAGAGTCATATTGTGCAACTAAACCTGTCAGTGTGAAACGTCCAGCTTGTTTTCTGTGCCAAAGAGGTTATGGTAAACTTGAAAACAACTGGAATGTCTCCAGGCTGCTGCTGTCCCAGCAGACCTCCCTCCGCTAGTCAATTCTGACTACACTTAATAATTTATCTCTATGTCTTGGGTTTGATTAACACTAATTGACTGTCAAAAATGCAGCCAAGTGCCCAGTGCTCTCTCTGCTGTCCCTAATGGGAACATGCTGTATGAAAAAGAGTTTGTTTCAATGAACTCCAGCCTTGCCTCCAACTAAAGCATCCGTTCCTCACAGGAGGCTCAACCCCATGGGGTGTGCAGCGAGGCTGCAGGCAGGACCACAGCACACAGCTACTGCTGTCCTTCAGACACACCTCTGAACCCAAGGCATAGCGAGATGCAGCTTTTGTGTGACATATTCCCCAGCCCCACATTGCCACTGACCCAGCTTTTGCTTCTGTCTGGTTATTTCCACAGCCACCATCAATAAACAGTGCTGCGGGGTCCTTAAAATACCCTGAAGGTTCCGCTGCTGGACAAATCCAACTGGGCTCATTTGCAGTTGTCACACCTATGAAAAATGTTACCTTTTTTTTACTGCAAACAGCTGGAACAAGTTCAATTGAATTTATATAAAGACTGGGTTTGTTTCTGAGCTGGTGACTCATGTTCTTGTCTATTTCTGATTAAATATTATCCCTGTAAATGGCATACACATTTTTTCCTATTTAATTGTCATGGCTGAGGAGGTTTAATCTATGCACCAATTCAATAAAATGTTATCATCAGCCGGCCACGCAAAATGCAATCAGAGTGCCACTGCATGCAGGGCTACGAGCCGTAGACATGCCCTCCTGACTTCAGGGGAAGGCATTCAAGATGAGCTTTGTTTCACTCAAAGAGAAAGAAGCAACCTTAAAAAAAAAAATCAAACTGATGCTGGATTCACAAAGCCAGCTGTCTTGCACACAAACAAAAGTCACGAGCAGCAAAAGTGTGATCCCAGTACACTGTGGTATTTAATTGATGCACATTTGATGTTCAGAAATCAGCGGGCAATTCCCACGTTCAGCAGCAGCTGGGGTGCTGATGGCATTACCCCAAACCTTCTGAAGGCAATGAAAGTTATTTACAGGTGCATCTCTGGGATTTGCCTCATGTCAAAAACAAAGGTTTTGAGGTACTTAGGGCTGAATTTTTTGGCTGTTTAATTCTCACCAGTGAGGCCAGGTATCCAAAGAGCTCAGTTCCACCTAATGCAACTCTGACATTTTTTTTCAAGTGCCTTGTTATTGATGCACAACACAGGAAGAGCCACTGAAGATTTGGCAGTTGTGGTTGCTGTTGAAGCCTGTTAGATTTAGAAGTGTCACCGTTACTGCTTCCTTACAGGAGAGGCACCATCTTCAGCTACAGCAGCCCCGGAGGGGTTTTCAGGCTGCCCAGGCTGTTCATGGTGAGGAATCCCACTGCTCTGCTGACTGGCCTGGAGGCACAGCAGTGTATCTACAACATGGACTGCATATGGGTTGCCCACAGCCCATAGAAAAACCTCCCACCACTCCTATCTTGTGTTTGTGGGAATGTCTGCAAGCTGCTGGAAGACAACAAGCCATAGCCTCTGCATGAAAACAAATGGGAGTGCATTCCTCCCCAAACCATCCAGTATCCAAATGAGATCAGATTGTTCAGACTCTCATATGGCAGGGCCTGGGTTTTGCAACTGCAATGCATCAGGAGATAATCGTGAGTTAATATAAAGCAATGGTAATGAACTATAAAGAATGCTTTATATAGTTTTATAATCATCATACAGCACCATTATTCCCAAATGCACCCATAAATCTGCCAAAGGAGGCAGCTCTACAGCAAAAGCACTTTTATATGTATTTAAAACCGGGATAACAGTCATATCAATCCTTGGCAGACCTAATTTACTATCACACAACATTTATCATAATACCAGTACCATTAAACTAGATGCCCACTGCCCCACGAGCAGGCGGTAGTTTATTGTAGGCTGAAGAGAACTGGCACGCTGTCCAGACAGAGGCTTTGCCAGCAAGAAAAAAAGCACTTGAAGTGAAACAGGAAAACCAAAATTTCCATCTGTGCCATAGACCCTGCAACCCAGATGCAACAGAGGTCTCCAGTGCGGTCTTCACAAAGCCCTCCTGAAGCAGATGACTTTTCAGAAATGCAGTGGTGAAAAAAGGAGATGGTATTGCAAAGGGTCTGGTTCTCACCTAGCAAAATGCCTGTGGTACAATCCAGCACACAAAGCAGGACTGTCAGAACCATCTGAGAGCCGAGATTGAGTTTCTCGAGCTGCAGAGAGGTAGTGAAAGTTTCCTTACAAGCTATTACTTGAGAAAAATTGGACTTCCAGCTAATCACAGGCTCACACACAAAGGTCTGTTTTCAGTGGAATACTCTGACCTCTCCATCTTAGAACCCTGGCAAATGGAGAAGTGCATAATGCTTCACAGAAAACACATTCCCAATAGGAAACCAGAAAAGCAGAGCCCTCAAGTACCACTTCCATTAGGCCTGAGATGGTGCTTCAAGAGGGAGATATTGAGGCTTTTGCCTGCCTCAGTATTTACGTTCCTGTGCTCCACACAGGCCATAACATCATCTCTGGGAAGCGCTGAACCTCAGCTGTCAGTGAAGGCGCGCACAGCGCGAGTGCTGTGCAGTGACACAAAGTACTGCAGCACACTTGCGAACACCGTTGGGAATTTCACCCTTCCAGGCTCTCAGTGCAGTCACAACCAAGAACTGGCCTCTGCAGGCTCCCAGTCAGCAGAGAAACCCTCAGCTCTGACTTTCCAGAGAGGTGCCTCTCTGGTTTTTAGGATTATTTGCAAACACTGCTGCCTGCTGCTTAAACACCCAAGGTACTTCTGACTAAATATTTTGACTCCTCAGTGTGTGACCTACACCAGAAAGCTGGGGGTATTTTAAGTGTCTCTCTAGTAGCCGTATGTATTCAGCGAGCTGAGCAATCTTCAGATGAGCAACAGAAATGAAGAACTGGAAGGAACCAAGTCCCTCTTTAAAAATGGAAACCAAAAAACAAAGTCCCTGCTACTATAGCTGCAGGCAATCCAAAAGGCATGTCTGAGCTGCTTCTAATCATATCAGTCCTGCTCCCCAGCAGGAGGTGAGGGAGGAAGCGTGACACAAAACTGACAAACATACCTTTTATTTTACATCAGCCAGACTACCATGCTGAGAGACGTGATTCAGGCTTTTCTCAGGAAAACTCACCCTGGCCTATCAGGAGCATCATTTCAGCAACCCATCAGTGTGATCCCAATTAGAGAGAGCAATCGAAACCTGTGACAAGCCCCTCAGTGAGGGCTGGATCCTGCTCCACAGCCCGCAAACGCCTTCCTGTGCCATCACTGTCCCTCCTGGTACTTCACCTCCTCCAAACCCGCCTGCTCCTAAGTGCCACTTTGCCAGTGACGTGTCCCACGCCACGGCAGCAGGCGAGAAGGATGCGCCCTCGGCATCGCGCGGAGCAAAGGGAAGCTACAGGGAAGGGTCACAGACCTAGGCACTCTGCTCGCCGTATGCGGTTATACACAACTGTGGATACATCAAAAATCATTTTAATTTGAATCAGACAAATTTGCAGCAGCTCAGCAAGCGAAAGGATACAAGAGCCAAATGGCCCAAGTCCAGATAAAGCAAGACCACATGTTGCACAGAAATGTCTGCAGCTACCACGCCACAGGGCAGCTGGAAAGGACACTCTCCAGTAAGAGCTACCTTGCTGTGACTTTTAATCACCGCATGCATTAACCACCTCACTTTTATGAGACAAAAGGGCACTTTGTCAGAGATGGACTAAGTTGGCCGCTTGATCATTTAATTGTCCTTGTTTAATTATTACAGTTTGGATCACGGAGGTATTGATTTTCCAGAAGGGCTCTTCAGACCTTTCACTGGGATCTACCTCAAAGTGAGCTAACAAGTGCTGTGGAATGAAGTCTGTGGTATAAATAATTGAAAGCAAGGTAACATCTCTGGACTACATTAAAGAAGGGTGTATATAAAATAGGAATAAAAGCCATCCCAGTATGAGAGGAGAGGACAAGCTGTCAATCTCTGATTTTCCTACAATTAAATGTTAGGGGTTTCTTCAACTGCCCAGCTCCAAACATCAGAATGTCACCTTTTCTTTGGTTGGTTGTTTAGGTTTTTTTGCTTTGGGTTTGGTTTTGTTTTTCCTTTGTTTGGGTTTTTGCTTGTCTGGTTTTTGGAGTTTTTTTTAATACAATTCTTAGGATTGAAGGGGGGGCAAGAAGAGGTATGATCAAAGTTCAAACACAAGTACAAAAAATAAAAGAAGAAAAAATACAATTAAATAAAAGAAGGCTCAAAGACAGAGAATTACATTCTGAAAAATAAACCTAGATTACTAAACTAAAGCTGTGATTTTTCAGTCCCTTTCTAAGCACTTGAGACCTGCAGGGTGAGAACATCATTATGAAGGAAACCCAGTGCCTTCCAAGTTCATCACTTGCTCAAAAAGTCAAAGTCCAAATAAATTTAGCAGCCGAATGAATGAGACGGGGCAAGTTTGAGAAAATAGCCATGAAGAGTAAAAAATCCCCCACACACACTTTTTTCTTCTTCCTCTTCTTTTGTAAAGATTCTTACTACTTTCAAAAATAACTTTATTCCACCAAAGGACTCAAGCAACAGAATTACTGCGTGCCAACCGAAATTACAGCCTGTCAACACAAGCAAAAGCCCTAAGACAGTAAAAGGCACAGCTGCAACCTACAGCAGTGGGATGTAGCCAGGATGGTTTAATACAGGAATGTAGGTGCTGTGCTGCACCCTCCCAGTCAAAAATCAATGGCCCTGAAGTTTAATGATCTACCTAGAAAGCAGCATAAACAGGAACATGTATCAGCACTGCAGTTTCTAATGAATGCTGCTAGCACCACAGCAGGTCCTCAGCACACACGGCAGAGCTTTGCAGCCCTCAGAGGTGATCCACGGGAAAAAGGATTGTGCAAGGCCATGAGAGAAGCCCTAAAGTCTTTGCTCACAGTTATGCAATTATACAAAAATACTCATTCTCAGCAGAGAGGCAGTTTGCTTTTAAATTGCCAGTTCTCATTATGGTAAATTAATATTTGAAAATGTTAAACTGATGACACCCGAGTGTTTAGAAATGGGGGGAAGTGCTTTAACAACCCCAAAGATTTGAGTTTGGCAGTTGTCGGGTTTCTCTGTGCTTTCCCATCACCACATTTTGAGAAGCCTCTGGATTTTTCTGTTCAATGTGAAACCAACATAAATTGGAGCCTATTTCCTTCAGCAGACCTAATTCTCTGCAGAACTGTGGAACATCCTGTCCTGGTTTGATTAGAACAAAAAAATTCCGTTCAGTGATTCTACTTTTCAGCTCAGTCCCTTCTAAGTAACTGCACTGTCTGGAGTTCACAGCAGATTTCCCGCTCCCAGCAGTGATAACGCTCCTTGCTTAGAGTCTCTACCAAGGGTTGGTGTGCAGGACACAGCCACTGCCAGATCCTGTGTACCATGCTGGGGGTGCAGAAAGTAAAAGGCTGCACCTGCAGGGAGGAGCAAACTGACCAACGAGGGATCCCATCCCATATACACCATATCCAGTAGGAAGCTGAGGGAGCACAAGGGTCAGTTTCTGTCCTTCAATGGCCACATCCAAGAGAGAGATTCTTGTCTGTTTTGCCTTTGATCCCAAGCTCTGTGTTCCTGAATCTGGTACAAGAATCCAGCTCCTGAACACAGCTCCTGTCTGCTGCTGGGCCCAGGCTGGGACTTCCCCTGTGCCTGTTCCACAGCACCAGTGGTGACAGTGATGATGACATCATTGCCCGGGGGGGGTGGTTTTGTACATATTTGTTTATATTCCATTTCGTTATTATTTTCCTTAAAGCTGTTTTAGTTTCATTTTCTAATTGCTAAATCTCTCTCCCTTATTCCCTTTCTCCTCCCCTTTGGGAGGGGAGAGGACTTAACAGAGAGCATCTGTTTCAAGCTTGGCAGATGGCCCTGACCCAAAACCCTGACGCATCCCAGCTCTTTAGCTCTACAGACCCACAACTGAGGAGCACGCAGTGATATCCATGTGAGGTCATAGACACACTTAATGGAATTAAAGGAATTTACTGTTCCCTGGTTTGCTATACATTCGGGGGGTGGAATAAAAAATAAATTACTTGAACTACATCCCACAGAATCAAAGAATCATTGGAGTTGGAAGGGACCTCTAGAGATCATCTAGTCCAACCTCACACACACACCACAGTGGGGTCACCCAGAGCATACTACACAGGATCACATCCAAGAGGGTTGTGAAAGTCTCCAGAGAAGGAGGCTCCACAACCTCCCTGGGCAGCCTCTTCCAGGCTCTGTCACCCTCACAGGAAAGAAGTTTTTATTGAAAGAAGGGCTGTAATCCTAGTTATTTCTTTACTTCTTCACACAGAATACTGAACTCCACTATCTCGGGGTCACTACAGCCAAGGTATCCCCATCTTCACATCCACAGCAAGTCCTTCTTTGTTAACACAGGATCCAGCAGTGCACCTCTCCTCAGAGGTTCCTCTGCCCCTGGATTTACCCTCAGTGGCCTGCAGGAATATTCTGGACTAAGCACATCCAGCTGTCGCCAAGGGCCTGGGATTGTGAGACTACTTTCAGCTGCCCGTAAAAGGCCTCATCAGCCTCCTCCTCCTGATCAGGTGGCCGGCAGTAAACACCCATGTTTCGACCTGGCTCATTCCCCGCGTGGGGGCACCCACAGGAGCATTTCTGTCCCGGAACCGACCCCCAAATCCCCCAGGGCACGGCCTCGCCTCTGCCCCAGGAGCAGGGTGGCGGCAACCCCACAGCTGCTGCCGGGCTCGAGGTCTCCTGCGGGNCCTGACCTGCTCTGAGGCCACTTCGCTCGGCGAGTGACCGCTGGCTCCTTTATACCTCGTTCAGCTGTGCTGCCGGTGGTGCTGGCTCCCAAGTGACTGCAATCAGGAATTAAGAGCCCCCTCCGACGTTTTGTGGCCGTTTCCCCAGCTGGGCATCGCGGAAGGGTCAAACACAAGCAGAACAGGGAATTCCGGCAATACCAGACAGCAGCTGATCCCCCCTGAACCTGTTGCACCCAGCGCTGGTAGCCCAGGCCACCCCAAGAGCTTAAGTCCCATGGCAGGGAAAGGCCGGCACCCTGGGCGCTGCAGGAGGGACAACCACAGCGCTGAGACACCCTGACAGGCCCAGCAATTACTCCTTGTTTTTTCAGTGCTGGGCATGCAAGGCAAGCAGGTAGCAGAGCAAGAGAAGCCAAGAGTGTCCCTGATGGGACAGGACAGGACCTGCTCTCAAAAGAGGATCACTGGGGAAGCAGAAAGTTGGGGAGCTGGTATGGAGCCTTGTACAAACCCTAAAATGTCAAGGTTTATTTCTCTTACTTGAATCCCTGTTGAAAGCAATGTGTTTGCAGTAATTGCATCAACATACGCATTCCTTATAAGCACTAACTGCTGTTGAAAGGTTAAAAAATAAGGAGGGCAGGTTATTACTGAAATCCAACTTCTGAAAAACCTATCAACAGTGTTTTGGGGGAATTAAAAATATCTACAAAGCTGGTTTTAGTTGCACACCTTCTCAGAAAAAAAAATTGTAAAAGTCTCTATGCTTTTATAATTTCTGCAGCATGTTCTGTGGGAATTAGAATTAAAATAATGTTTAGATCATGGTAAGATGATCAAAATGGTATCACACAGCTCTAAATAATGCTAAAGGATGAGGAAAAATGGTGTAGATTTCTTGTCCAGTTATGGAAACTATTCAAATAAAACCCAGCAAAATGTTACTAATGTTTCCTTCTAAGGGAGCCATGAATTTCAAACCCTGTGTATTTTAAAGGGGCATCTTTTTGCATAGACATTCAAGTAAAGAGCGAGTGCAAATACTCCTGACATACCTGGCCACTAACGGGCACCTTCCAGCTCTTCTTGCTTCCAGCAGCAAGACAGGAATGACCAAATCAAACAGCTCTTCCACTTGGCTTCTAGTATTTTTTTCCAAGTATATAAGCATCCTCTGCCAGAACAGGTGGAAGATGATTGCATCCATGATAATTAGAATCCAATTATTACTATTATTATTATTATTATCAACCGCTATAATCAACACGAATCGGAAGCTTTCCTTCCTGCCATTCAGCCACACATTGCTAAGGAAACACACAACCAGTAACACAACAACAAATGCAACCCTGTTACTGCCTCTGGCACAACTGACCTGCTCAGGGACATGTAGCACACTCTGTCCTAAAACCAAGCAGTGGTGTTATTTTAGGTCTCTCCACATCTAACTAGAATGATCCACATACAATCAATATAAAAGACCTGGAGATGCAAAGAGCTACACTTTTGATTTCATCTCGGTGAGGTATGAAAAGGAAGCTCATGACGTATAGGAAATGACCGAGTAAATTACACCCAGGAAGAACAGAAGGTGTTTGACTCAAAGATTTAGTTGTACTGGGAGTAAGAAGGTCAAACCAAAAAAGGTAGATCAGGAGAAGCATGACAGAGGCATGTGTATACACAGATGTGAGGAGCTGACTATGTTTAGTTTGCATTTATTTCCAATAATTGCCTTTAATGGAAATAAAAACTCAAGTCCATGAAACTGGCAATGATTTTGCTGGAATCTGATGAAAAGCTACCAATCTAAGGACTAGAAAACATAAAGAGGTATCCAGATTGCCAAATATCCAGGAAAGAAGACTCAGTATAAGACTCAAAAGACTGCAAATAATTAACAGAAGGGTGAATTTATATCTATACTGCTATTTATATTGCTTATATTGATTATTTTTATTGTTCTAGTTATCTATTATTACTGTTTATCTATATTCTAATGCCTACAATATTATATTCTATATTTTACATATGTAACATAGAAAAGCCATGGTCAGTTTTTTGCTCAGTGTAGCTAATGGTGTTGCACGGAGCAGAAATGAGAGCCAAACTTCATTTAAGGTAATCTATGCAGCGAATCCCCAAAAGCAAAGTCAAATTAAACAGCAAAGGTAACAAAAACATTTGAGGCATGCAAAATTCCCCTCGCGTTCTTCCCCTTCGGTTCTCAAAACCAAAGCTTTCATTTTATGGGATTTCAGCTGCAGCAGTCATGAAATAACTGAGAATCTTCCCAAATAAGGCCTCTTTCTTCCCCACACTTCCCTACTGAAAGCCACCTACATCAAAAGTAAAGTTTCCCAGACAAAGACAGAAGGAAAGCCATTTAGACTTTTAAAAATTGATCTTTTGTCACTCTCTCACTGTCCCCACTAACATTTCAATCATCCTTCCTTTTAGGACTTGGCCGGATAACGTGCCTGGCATCTGGACCCTGGCAGACTGAGGAACACGCCTGAAAGCGAAGCATCAGTGGTGCAGGTGGCCTTTGTAGGTAGAGACGGCTGTGTCTTGACTGCTAATTTCCATTTTACAGCCTGCAGCTGAATGCCAGAACCAACCTGTTTTCCTTTAGTGAGAGGGAAACCCACACAGGCCATTGCTAGAAGCAGGCCAGGCGGTGCAGAGCGTGCTGCGGGTACCAGGCAGCGAGGTGACTGCAACTATCACATGGGAAACAACTCTGATGTTCTATTGGAGTGAGCCAGGGCTATGCCAAGCCCTAATGTTCCATACGAAGGAAATGAAATCACTCGACATATTTTACAGCTCAAGGAAAAAATGTTGCTTCATTTTTCCTCAAATGAGGTATTTAGCTCTGTTAGCAGGACATTACTAGATTTATTACCATGCCAAGTCCAAGACAGCTACCAGTTTAACCCTCACTGCAGTCAGAGCACCACTTGGAGGCAGGGAGAGGAGTGCACACACTGGAAGCAGGCAGGTATTTTTAAAAGCACGATAACCGCTGCGGCTGAGTTGAGCCAGTAAGGCACTTTAGGAGAATGCAATCATCTTGATAGTCTGGAGGGAGATACAAGATTAAAAAATACAACTCTAGTTTAGAAATGTGCATATAGTTAAGCGTAGGAAGGCTAATACTCAGAGGGGAGAATAGTGCTACAGCTCCCACTTCTAACCTAAAAGGACGCAAAACAGTTTGGGGTCCCATGGAATTTGGAGTTGCTCGTGGTGTTCTCAAAGGTTCCTCAGCCTCTGGACCTTACTGCTCTCTACAGTTACCCAAAAGGAGGTTGTAGTGAGGTGGGTCTTGGTCTCTTCTCCCAAGTAACTAATGACAAGAGGTAATGGGCTTATATTGCAGCAGGGGAGGTTTAGATGGTACGCTAGGAGTCCTGCAAGAGTGGTGAGGCCTTGGAACAGGCTGCCCAGGGTGGGGCTGGAGTCACCATCCAACAGGACAACTGGACTTGATGATCTTGAAGGTCTTTTCCAACCTTCATGATTCCATGATTCTGTGATTCAGCAGGATGTAAGTCCTTGAGCACACTGCACGTCCTTAGCTGTGCTAGCACTGGGTACTTCAGAGTCCACCACCCATTAACTCTTGCTGAGCAGCACCTTACTCCACCATTTATGAATTTCACTGAAATTGTTTGTGGACTAATACCCAAAAGCATACTCTGCTCACTACCACAGCTTGCCTCCTCCTGAAGAGCAAGGAAAGAAGATAAAAAGTTTCCTATAATACCTCATTGCCATGCATGTTCTCAAGTACAGTGTCCCATACACTTTTACTATCCCTCGTAGCATCAGTGAGTGCTGTGGCACATCTTTGCATTGCCATAGTAACACTGGGATACTGCAAGGGACAAGGCTGGTTACAAAAACAACTAAACAACAAGCTGTAGCTGAAGATTAGGAGGTGAAGGGGCTGATTTAATGCTGAAGGGAACAAAAGGAGGAACAGAAAACTCCAGAATATCCAAGTTTCCCTGGCTCCCACCAGCAAGTCAACAAGAGAGTTAACAAACAGTTGTGTTTGATGGTGTGGCTTGTAGAAGGCCATGACCACAGACTCTGCCCTGTTACCAAGAGGAGCTGCTGTACTGCTGGGTGAATGGTAGCAAAGGAAACCAAAAGCACTCAGCTCTGTCTCGGCAGCACAAAGCACAGTCTGGATTCACTTACCCAGTAACTCTGCAAGCCACTTTCTGCCTTAAAGACCAAAAATCAGTACCAGAAACCTCCAGTGCTTTCCAGCCTAGTGATACAAACCCCACAGCTCCCCTTGTGCTAACGCAGAGTGTCAGTGTGTTTTCCACTGACTCATGTTTGTGTGTACACAGATGACAGGCCTGAAACGCTCAGGGTGCAACATTTACTTCAAGAAACAAAGGAAATGACCCAGCTTTTACGAATGGCTGTTGAATCGTCCCGTTGTGGGACTCAGATGCTTCACATCCTCCAAGAGGCACTAAGAGGAGACACTGGGCTGCTAACCGATCCGAAACGCAAACCCCACCAAGCGTGGAGGGGGGGGAGCAGGACTAATGAAACCCTGCAAATGTCCTTGATGGCTACCACAGCCAGGGCATCTTTCTGAGTGACAGATAATTCATCTTTCCCAGCTCCCACTGCCTAGAGATCAGTGTTTGGGTTGTTCTCATCTGAAGCTACATAAACCACAGTTTTTTCAAACAGGAAACCAGATGCGATGGGGCCTGCCCCAGCCTGCGACAGGGACACGGGGGTTAATTATGATTGATGGCACATCACTCTTCATAAAGCACCCACTTGCCACATCAGGTGTTTTCACTGTCATTTATAGAGCGATGCTGGAGATGCCAGCACCGAAGGGCTGGGGTCAAGGAGAAAGGGATGGCAGTATGAAATAGCCAATTAAGCTCCCCCCACTTGCCCGGAGGAGGAAATAGAAATACACGTGAAGCAAAAGCCATGTAGTGATTTTTTTTCTTGTGTTTTCCTGCTGCCTGTGGTCCCCCAGTGCCAGCGCTGCTCATCTGGAGGAAAACCCAGATGAGGAGGTAGCTGCCAGGGCTAAGATGTGGCTCAACATGGGCGAAGCTGGGAGGGAGATGCAGAGGCACGGTGCCTGCTGGGGCCTGCCGAGGGGCAGGGAGCTGGCTACAGCCACAGCAGCAGCTGTAAAACCAGCAGCATTTCAGACGTGGCTCTGCTGCACAGCTCACACTGCTCCTGCAGGGACAACATGCTATTGAAGCATCTCTGTTCCCTAATGCATCTTGGATTTTGTAAGGGGCAAAAAGTCTAAGAAATTCGTGTCGATGGGAATCGGTGTGCGAACACTCGACACACTCGAGTCCTGGCATTTCCCACCTGTACCCAGGAGTGGATAGCGTGGGGGGTGTGCACACGTGCACGCTGTGGTGAGACACAGATCCCCTGTGCTTGGCCGTTGGCTGGTTAAAGATGGAAGAGAGGCCTGAATCTGGTGTTTCACCCAAAAGATGCAAGCCTCTCACGCTTAAAACACCTTCCCTGCCACATGGTTTGCTTTATGTGTCTTCTACTGTGCAATTCCCTCCACAGCAGCTTTCACACCCTTTTTTCACCCCTTTTTTTCACAAACCACAACCAGTTCAGTAACAGCTCCTGTCTGTGGTCTCAGGCAAGCCAACAATTCTCTGCCTCCTGCTTGGCAAAGGGTCGGACACCTCTTATGACACTGACACAAACTAGTGCTGCTGTGCTGGGAACTGGTAAAAATAGGAGCGAGAAGTGGAGTGGTGAGGCAGGGAGGAAAGATGAGGTGCTGCTCTCACTACCCAGAGTCACGCAGCGCTCCCCAGTTGGGAATGGCTTCCCATCTGACAGCCCTCGCTCGTCTCTTCCAGCAGTTACACATACGGATCAATGGCAAATGAACTATTGTGCTTCACTTTATCTGTTTTATGAGTTAGACCAACTTATTGTATTTTAATGAAAAATCAAGATAATAAAGCTCATAAATTAATAAAGGCAATAGGATCTGCGGAGGCTGGTATTGAACGAGCTGGGTAATTTCATGTGTGAGGTTATTTATCCTCCAGTTCCAGAGACACTTTTTTTTTCCTCCTCCTGTTTAAAACTAATCAGAGCAATTTCAGGGAAGGAGCAAGGCAAAAAGGAGTCATCCTAAAATGGGTTTCCTCAGGCATTTTTGCTGGCTGAGGTGCTCAGCTCAGTGCCAGGACAGAAGGAGCTATCAGTCAGTCCAGAAAGCCTTTGCACACTATTTTGAAGTTGTGTATAAACAGAGCACAGCTGGAGAACACCTTTCACTGCCTCCTGTGCATCCTCACCTTGGATTATCCATCTCACTTCAGCAAACTTTATGTCCAGCAGAAGGTGTTTGCAGAGCTCCTTGCCTCAAGAAAAACAACCTGGGAGTGTCAGATTTGAGCAGCGTGCGCATACGTACACGCACAGCGTTGTCAGAGGTGGAAGCTCCTCACGGGGTGCCCCCAAGACAGATGGGGGTCTGGAGAATGCTTGATGCTTCTGCTGGAGGGAGACAGGGTGGTGCTGGCTGAGTCCAGGGAGAGCAGAGGGATTGCAAAGGGTGACCTTGTGTCTTCCCAGCTAGTCCCATGCACACCAGCACCCAAAAATCCTGCATGCAGGGATTCGGGTGTCACCATGTGGCACCTCCTCACATACCCCGGGAATGCATGAGCACCCGAATTTGGACTTTCATTCAGAAATTCAGATGTTGGCTTGGCTGTTGAAACTCAACGAATAAAGACCAAAGCTCCTGTCTGAAAGCATAGCTTGTCCCCATGTTTCTCCAACTAACTTTTCAAGGGTTTTTATGCTAACCTCGCAGCCCTGACGTTCCTCCACAGTGAAATGATCAGCACTGGAACATTTTTAGCAGATCGTCTGGGTTGGTGCATGGGGAAAAATAAACAACTTTCACATTAGTTGCAGAGAAGTGCACAAATGAATTACCCGCTGTTTTCAGCCAGTCATGAATAATTCAAATTCCCCTGTGTCGGTGGATCTAATTAGTAATCATCCAAACTATTCTCAAATTATCTAGTTTTGAGTTACTTGCATAGCAACGACATTCATTTCCGATAAGATTATTAATACATTTGCCAGTGTGAGATTGCCAGGGCAGAGGCAGTGGGAAGCCATACCATCAGTTAATGTTATTAATGTTTCTTTAACAATTAACCTATCCGGTGTTCAGGGACAAACAGCATATGTCATGGAGAGAGATATTTTTAAGGCTCCGTGGATACGTGCCATACATCCTGCTGATCCGGCCACCTTGAAACACAAGGAGCTGTCATTAGCGAAGGCTTGACCCTGAATCTGCCAACTGCACAGGAATCAAGAGAAAATATGGAATGATAGAGTTACCAAGATATCACAGCCATAGCTGAAGTGTGAATCTATCCCCAAAAGTGACTTTGGAAATGCAAGGCTCACCAGAGTGCCTTTCACTGATTCCCGTTCAAGTAGAAGAGATTTGGAATTTGTTGTTGGAATTTGCTAATCCGAAGGCTCCCAAATGCAGCCCGTGTCGGAAGCTCGCTCAAGAGGTCCTCTCCCACTTTGCCTACCCTGTGCCTCTGCAGTCAGCTCTTCTGAAAAGGAAAATGCCAGTTTAGTGCCCCTCAGAAGACGGTGCAGGAGACTGGTCAGAAAGCTGTCTATTTTTATTTAGCATAACTCAGTAAATAATGAGTGCACCATGAGCTCTCCCTGTCCACCAGGTGTGCACAGCGAATCACCTCCAGCACTGATGCAAGGTTGGGGTGAGAGCTTTGTTCAGGGCAAATCATCCCCTATCTACTGCTGTGGGAGTTTCAGATCTTCTTTAGAAACATCTGGCACCGATGCTTGTCACAGAGAGGGTACTGGGTTAGAAGAAGCTTAGATCACATGAAAACATGTTCCCAAGCTTGATTATTTTTAAAAGCCTTTTAAAGTTACTGATCCAACATTCCCTTCAAATATATCCTTCCAGAGAGGCAGTGCCAGCTTGCAAAAACCTAACGGTTTGATGTCCCATAGAGAAGCCCTTGCTCTCAGCCAAGCAGCACTCGGGTCCCTGGGTAGCTCACTGCCACAGCCCAATTCCCTGCAGAAACCAGAACTGTCACTAAACCAATTAAATGGCAGGAGGGATGGCTCGGGGTAGCTACCAGCTCTGACTTCGTCACGGGCTGGAGCAGGGCTGCCTCAGGAAGCCACCCTGGCTACCACGGCTCTGAATACCAGCAACTCACTCCCACAGCTTTTCATACTTTCTACATCATGTTCAAGGGGGTTAACTCATCTTGAACCAATCTTGCTTCCTCAGTCAGCTTGGGGGATTTACTGGAAACTGGTATACTACATAAAAACCTTCTGAAATCAGTAAAAGCTAACAGTCAAAAGACAAAGGAGAGCTGAACTTCACCAGTGCAGGGAAATCAGAAGACCTGTCGTTCCCGAGGGCTGCGAATGCTTTCTCGTTAGCGCCAAACGCCGTGCTGGAGCTGGCCCTGTGGAGAAGTTCTGCATGATAAGATAGCATGGGACAGAGCACTGCACATTTTATATGAAATAAAAAAAAAATTAAATACACTGATGTCACCAAAGGAAAGGAATAAAGTTGTAAACATATTTCCCAGACATCAGCTAACAGCGGGAGTTTACAGTTTTGCTGCAGAGGCCAAGTGTAATAAAATTGATCTGTTGACTATACAGATCCATAAAATAGTTTACACAGAGTTAGAGTTATTGCCAGTTGGATCAGAAACAAAATTCTTCCAAAAGAAAGTGGCATTCTTTCTGCATTACACATCACGGCAGCTGCAGGGTAAACGAGGGGCAGGTTTCCTCACGAGGACTTTGGGATATTTTGCATTTAAACATCACTTGAGGACAGGAAAATGGGTGAGCTGGAAAGGACTGAAGAACCCTTGGACATTCTCCTCCAGGAAAATGGGTGAGCTGGAAAGGACTGAAGAACCCTTGGACATTCTCCTCCTCTTGGTAAGTGCAGGCTGTAGCCCTGCTCCAGGCATTGCCCTTGCCCTGCCAGAGGAAGCTGGTTTGCAGGGTGCTTTGAATTGTCTAATGGCAGTGGGAGGTGCTCTCTCCTAACACCCCCAGGAAGTCTGACAAGATCAAGAACTGCAGATGCAAACATGTTAAACCACCAGTAGCACCAGTGCCCATCAGCTGATAGTGGCATTTAGCCTCCAAGACTCCTTGTCCTCAGTTTGAACCAGATGTCCTCCTTGGAACTGAGTGCCTCAGACAGACCCCACCAGAGCAGGCTTCCGACACTCTTACTTCATTTAATCAAGTCTCATAGAATCATAGAACTGCCTGGGCTGGAAGGGACCTCCAGAGGTCATCCAGTCCAACCCCTGCTGAGAGCAGGGACAGCCTCAGCTAGAGCAGGGTGCTCAGAGCTCTGTCAACCCCACCTTGAATGTCTCCAGGGATGGGGCCTCAACCACTTCCCTGGGCACCCTGTTCCAGTGTTGTACCAGTTCTGATCTATTATTAGGAAGAAATTAATTAACTCCTAAGAAGAACTCTTAAAAAAAATCTCACATGAAAAATCAACATTATCCAAACTCTGATGATACACAGTTCAGAATCGGCTCACCGCAGATGGATACCTAAGTGAGCTGGGAACTGAGGAGCTTTTCTTACAAAATCTGGGAAGAGGGGTGTTTGGCACAGAAAAGGAGGGTCACCTTCTCTCAGGACTACAAATCCACCCCCGTGAGTGTGGAAACACTCCAATCTCCACTGCACACCTGAGGTTAAAAGACCCCAGGAAGCCAATGAAGAGCAAGAAGCTGAACCTGAGGCTCCCCAATGCCTGGCTAATGCCCTGACCACTGGAGTAGCCAATACCCTACTGCAGGCCTCTCTTCCCCGCCACGAATCCCACGGCTATGAAAGAAAACCAGCATATAAAATATGCAAACCCACAATTCCTTCCTCCCCAACGCAACGTACACAAAATCCTCCCCAACGTGCCAGCGTTTGGTTTGAAATGTGCCAAGGTTAATAGCTATAATGTAAAATCGTTATCTGCAGCAGAGTATTAATTAGGGCCCTCATGCACAATGCATTAACAATTTGCATGCAAAGAGGGCTGCAGTGGTTCTCCACAGGAGGCTGGGAGCACGTCAGAGCCGACGGAGAGCTGAAGGCTTCAGGAGAAGGCTGGCGCTGAGCTGTCTCGCAGCCCCAAGAGGGGTTTGGGCCACAGCCAGATGCCTCTCCTCCTGCCCTGGACACCCAGCAAAAAGCAATTTTCTGGGCCTCTCTGCATGGCTGGGCAGACAAGATTCAGTCATTTGAACTCCTCTTGGTGTTCGGGAGCCCTGGAGGCACCAGGGCTGCACCTCAGCACTGGCTGCCATAGGCAGTTTGCTTCCAAATGGTGCCAGGCAGCTTTCAAAGCCTCTCAACACCGAGCTTTCCTGGTCGGTATGTGCTCTGGATTTTTAGAAGAATAGGGTTTGATACAGAAAAGATCTGGTGTGTTCAATGCTACTATGAACAGGGCCAGCCAGCCCCCAAGCCCCTCAGCTCAGTAATTCAGCACAAGCCACCTCCACAAGCCTCAGAGAAGGGTACAACCCCAAATTTCTGTCATTTTTGTGACTTTTATAACTTTGGAGGGCCTCACGCTCTCCCATGCACGACACCTGAACCCTCAGCTTCGCAGGGTAGCTGTGGGACAAAGCTTCAGAGCTCTCAGGGGGACACGAAACTTGTCAGCAGCAGGTCAGGAGCACAACTGCAAATATTCAGAGAGTGCAGGTGTCCCTCCATCCTTCTTTTTCCTGTGTCAGTTAACCATTGTAGCAGATCTCTTTTTCTCCCCACCTTTATCTTTGCCGTGCCTTTTCTGCGAGTGTTAGGGGTTTGGTGGCTGCTTTCCTCCAAGCGGCAAGAAAATCTAAACAAAAACAAGTTAAAAAAAGAGAAAATCTCTTTCCAAATAGCTGGTTTCCACATCCAAAGTAAGAGCTAAGGTTCTAAGTGACCACAAAGCACAGTCAGTTATCTCAAGCAGATTTTTATAGTCTCTCTGAGATCACAAAACCACAAGAAAAGGGTCGAGATGGGACTTAGAGCCCATCAAGCACATCCTTCCCCCCTGCCCCCCAAAGGCAAGCTGGTCTTGACCCCAGTGCCTGATACACTCTGCAGAAGGACACACACCTCTGCAGAAGGTTGGGGACTTCATGGACTTTCCAGTAGACAGGCAAAGAAGCCTGGGAAAGGTGCTTCTTCAGAAGAAAAAAGCCTTCCTTATTTCTATCCCGAGGAAGAAACCAAGATCCCTCATCTTGAGTGGCTTTTGTCTGAAGTGAAGAAGGTGCCGTCCCAGCGATTTGCACATATCCTTTGCCACCTTCCAGCTAAAATACTCCAGCTGGGACAGAGTCCCGATTTGGCTACGGTGACTCTGAGGTTTTTATTAATGTGATCTGTCACCCAGCCAGTGGTTAACAGATCAGTCTTTTTACTGGGGCTGTTATCTTGCTGCCGAAGTCCAGATCTAACTGATGGCTGCGTGACTTGCAAATTGCTGGTACGGTCTGGGAGGCAAAAATCAATAGTCCTTCTAGAAAATTCCTGCTCTAATCAGGCCTGGTTTTGATACAATGAGGACAAAAATATTTTCTTTTGGCATTTTTAGGCTAGCTTGTAAGAGAGCTCACTCAGGCATGTACCAGGATGCTTGCAAACGGTGCTGAAAAGTTCAGTGTCTCCCAGGTTTGCACAAGGCCAGGAGCGAGCTGCCCACCAGTTTTAAGGTGCAGCTTGACAGCCATAGGAGCAGGATTGTACAAGAGGGTTGTAAGCAATCGGGGAAGACAAATCACGACCACCTCCCAGTCCTATTCCCAAGTGGATTAACATTTTATCAGCGTACTGGGAAGAAAACACCAAATGTCAGGTGCATTCTACTCCTAGCAGGTCCTAAAGTGTATTTAATCAAACACTTATTCCACCTTTTGATTGCCACTCAAGATCCCTCCCGGGCTCCTTTTGGAGCAACTTCTCCTCCCCAGCCACAACCTGCTAGAGAGCGAGCACTGGTGAGGCTCCAGGCAGGGCTCAGACAGCTCTGGGCTGAGGCTGCAGCCTGGGAGGATGATGAGAAAGCAGGAGAAATCAATCCACGTGTGTAGATGCCTGCCTAGCTCATCTCCTGCTAACTGCCGCCTCGCCAGGGACTCCCTTGACTTTTTAAGGATTTGTTTTATTTCTCTTTTAATAATGAATATGCAGATATCCCTGTTTCAAATTGCTCATTAACTTTTCCTTCTTTCTGTTTCCAGATTGTTCAGGGCAAAGCAAGCACGTGGCAAGCAGCAAAGCCATCAGTCAATGGCCTCACGTGGTTGAACCCCAGAAAAAGGAAAGTACATCCTTCCAACACTGCTCCCCACTCAACGACAAAACCCTGCCCCTTTCCCCCGTGGGGCCGTGCCCCCCTGCTGCACCCTCTTTCATTCCTTCAGCCCCTCATATTAGTCAGTGTTCCCAGGCTTCAAAGTCCCCAAGGTGTCTTTGATCCTCTTGGCCTCTTCCTGCCACTTATTTCCCTCTCCATCCAAAAATGGGGCACTAGATGAAAGGTGTGGAGATGAAAGAACAGGAGAGAGAGATTGATCCCCAAGCAAAAGTGTGATGCAGCAAAAAAGTCAGAGCACAGCCACGAACAGGAAACACAACTTGCCCCCAGTAAGATGCCACTTTGCTGCAAGCAGATTTAAAAACGCCGGGCAGAGATGCAAGCAAGAGAGCTCCACTGGGTCGTGAATCACAGAATCACTGTGCTTGGAAAAGCCCTTTAAGATCATCAAGTCCAACTGTTATCTCACTCTGCCAGGACCATTGCTACACCACACCCTTGAGCATCACATCTGGATGGCTTCTGAATACACCCAGGGGTGGGGATTTGACTACAATGCTGGGCAGCCTGGTCCAGTCTTTGACAACCCTTTTGGCACAGAAGGTTAATGCTGCTCTGCTCCAACCCAGGGCTGCACACGGCAGCATCACACCAGGGAAGCATGCAGGGGGTGAACCTGCAGGAGGAACAAAGCACCACAGCACCCTCGCAGCCACAAAGCCAGGTCCCCAAAACTGCCAACTGCCAGACCCTGCTGAAGTCCAGGAGTCACACACGACTCCCAGGAGCTAAAGGCTTTCACAAGCACACACACCACCATCCCTAGCACCTCTGAAAGCAAATTCCCTTCAAATTCCCAAACCAGCAATGGAAAAGTCCAAAACCACAATCAGAGGTCCCCAAAGCACATACTACTTTTTAAGACAAAATTTAAGGCATAATGTTAAGACAATACTTTCTAAGACAAAAGCCTTCAGGAACAGGAGGCTCAAATTCAGTTTGACAGCTCAATAACGTGCCTTCCTTCCAACAGCAGCAGGAGCTGCTGGGAGCTCTGCATGTTTCAGTAACATCAGGCATCAGGATCAATTTTGTGGATATACTCATTTTTATGCTAAGAATCTATTCACTGTGCCAAATCCTGTTCTCATTTCTGTGAGGGGTTACTTGAAATAATGGTGTCACCTCTTTTATCTGGCTCAGTTTAGGGTTATCTGGCTCATCTTTCTGAATAACAGCTATTCAAGTATTTTTCACCATCTTTTTTCTCTGAAGCAGGATTTTTCTTTAGCTATGAAATACCCAAAAGACAGACTCTTTTCTTTTTTCTTTTTTGAATGGCCTGGGATTTTCTTGCAAACTATGTTTGTACTGTCTTGGGCTTTTGGCTACCCAAAACTATTTCAATAATCCCTCTTGGTGACCAAAGCAGTTTGGTAATCATTTGAATGATGCTATCAGCAGAAAGCTTATTCAAAATCTTATGATTTCCCAACAAATTTGGCAACAACT
The DNA here is from genome assembly GCA_013399075.1 of Chloroceryle aenea. NCBI lineage: Eukaryota > Metazoa > Chordata > Aves > Coraciiformes > Cerylidae > Chloroceryle > Chloroceryle aenea. The sequence goes on from VWZY01000506.1 coordinate 65,402, forward strand.
GGGAAACAGCCTACACCCTGCTTTAAAATACCTCCCCTCTCCACTCTGGGCTTAGATGTCTTCTTACATCCCCGACCAAAGACTGCAGCCAAGACAAACCTTTTGATTTCCCCTGCTTCACCAGAAAAGAGAAGTGAGAGGACAGCAACCCCGGTAAGTACTGAAGGGCAGAACATTTGGATTCAATATTGTGACTCCAAAGGCTACTTGATTCTGCAAGATCTATGGCATTTACTGTCCCCCAAACCCACTGCAAATGCATTCCAGACTTACATACTTATTCTCCAGGGTAATTTTGATACTATTACCTTGCTTTTGGTTTCTTTTTATGCGTGGATTCCTAAATTAAACATATGAAAAATGCTCCAGCACTCACAGAGAGTGCCTGTGAAGACTGAGAGCTGCAGGAGAGCCTTCCTGGAAGGAGCTGATCCATCAGAGCAACCCTCTATACTCTGTCCAAACTTTGCAAAACTGGCTGGGTCAGTGATAATTATCATCAAGGTAAATTATATTCCCTGTCATGTCATATCACAATTAACCAAGCAGCCATAATCATCTTCTATCTTGGTAAGTCCCTGAGCAGGCAGCTCTCTCTCTGCTGCTGGGAGATAAGATAGATGCCCACACAGCTCTGAAAAACATCCTCTTCCCTAGCTGCACACAATCCACTTCAAAGGCAATAAATGCCCAACAAACAGTGCACTATTCCACCCTTCCCCACAACTCTTCTCTCTCTGCAACCCGATTGCTGCAGGGACTCTGCCTTCCTCACACCAACAGCCCCGGTTCTACACCTGCCTGTGGTGTCTCCGAGTGTGGGCACGCAGCAGGAGACACAGCAGGGCCTGTCTGCACTAGGAGAAGCCATGCACCAACATATGAACGTATCCTTGGTGCTGTGCCCACTGTGATTTGTCAGTGGAGGAAAGAGAGGGCAAAGCAGGAGAGTCTCTGGTGTGTAAGCAGCAACGTTAGCAGAAGAAAGGGCCTCCCTGTCTCAGTGCCCCCACTCGTCTGACCTCCGCGAGCCAGAAGTCACTAACCATTCCAGATCTCCTCCCCTGCAGCCTTGTGCCTCTCTCTGCCTTGGCTTTTGCAAATCAGAGCTTCTGAAATCAAACTGTTGATACCCAACCTACAGCACCACTCCCACCAACAGCCAGTCAGCCCAGTGTCATCCTTCCACTGCTCATAAACAACGAGAGCAAAAATAAAAGCTAACAAATGGTAAACTTTTATAAGTACTTTTGATCATTACTCACTGGCCTCATAAATCTCTCACACATTAGACAGTCACACTAACAGGACACAGAAATTTTGCTCTTACTGCCATAAATCTTTCTCATGTTCTTTCTATGGTTATAATAATAGAAATTTATCGTTGCTTTCGTTTCCTCCCCCATTCTGTGTAATTAATCTCGACGTGCTGCCGTGGACGTTCCGAGACAGGACATTTTGCCCCTGCCCATTTGTATGTTTTCCAGCGGCGAGTCCTGGCCGAGTTAATATATTGTGTTATATTATATATAACCACTGACCATAACTCAGATAGAACACAACACATTTTCATTTTGTTGCCCCATTATTTTTGCAGCAAGTCGATACGATATGAGGTGAAGCGTGCCTTGCTCAGCACTTATTGATCTGTCTGTTTGCTCATTGCTTACATCAAAACACCACTTGTCAGCTCTGGCTCTGTTATGATTATCTTATCATGCAGCCTCAAAGACTAAACGCTTGTTGACATCCAAGGTCAGGTGATACCAAGAACCAGCCCAAAAGGGTTTTCAGCAAGGCAGAGATGCGTAAGTAACACTTCAGGAACAAGTCTCCTTTTTAGGAAGGGCACCTCTAGGTTGCAATGGGGAAAAGCAATCAGGGCAGACAGAGGAATGCTTCAGCCAGCTCTTGCAGCAGTAAGGTTCAACGTGGGGATGGTGGTGGAGTCACAGTACTCCAAAACAAGAGGAACTCTATGCACCACAAATGACAGGCAAGCAGTCTTAATTTTTTTTTGGTAGAAAAAGGAGTTTAGAGTATAAGAAGAGCTTGGCCATCTTCCTATAAGGAATACTGACTTCATGGGAGATTCCAGTGGAGCAGAAATGTTATGCATCAGTTTGGACTCTTTACCTCCTCAACAAGTGCCCTGCACTCTGCAAAACCACAACCCCACTTGCTGTTGAGGACACGTAGCCAGCTGTGTGTCAATGGGGCATATCAGTACCACTCTGGACCAAGAACAAATGTCAACATGTCACCTTTCTGAATATTCAGTGCACCAAGACTGCATATGATGTTCATCCATCCTGCCCTGACCTCATGTGGTGCTACTTAAGAAGCAAAAAAGACTGCACCCTCTTTCCTCCATGTTCCTAAATGATACTCACCTTCCCTCCCCTGCAGACTGCTGCTCTCAAGTTGTTAAAGAGCTTTGAAAAATACATTTGGCAAGGCAGCTCTGCTCCTTCAGAGCATGCAGCAGGGCAGTGCCTGAATAAATGAATACGATCAGTGAACCCCTGCTTAAAGGATCAATCACTTCACCTTTGTAAAGAAGAGTTGTGGAGGGACAGATGCCAACAGCCAACGTGCTGATGCATTTTGGAGTTTGACAGTGTGGGGGAAGGCAGGGCTGCGAGTGGCAGCAGAGCCTCTTTGGGGTTTGGGTCCTGCTGTCTTAAAAGTCCAGCCAGGAAAGATCAAGGTTTATGGCTACCTAGAGAATGGCAAAGGCTCGCTAGCAGCCTCCAGTGTCCAGTTGTCCTACTACACGGGAGTCACATTTTCAAGTCGGCAGGATTCCCGTGCTTGGGCATGTACACAGGGGCCAGCCTTCAGCACTCTGGAGGAGCCTCCTCTCTCACAGCTTTACAGCCTCTGAGAGAGAGGAACTTCCTTACGAGGCTGCTCAGAGCAAGAAAGAAACCCAGATACCCTGTGACACAGAGGCACTCCTGAGTGCTGTGCAATGGCAGCAGCAGACAAGGTGAAAACCCCTCCACGGGACGCAGACATTACCAAAAATCATCATTTGCCTTGATCACACACTCTGGAGGCACTTTGGCGAGAACAAGTGATGATGACAAGGGCCGTTAAGCACTGAAGAAGGCCCCCAAGCAGCACAACCCTGCAGTCACAAGCCCTTGCACACTCCACCACCTACCCTCTCTCTTTTGCCACCTCTTGTCTGTGGAACAACAGCTCAAGGGCTTTCTGGGCTAACAGCGAGGCACTGGACCCACGTGATGGCTGGGGGGACACCAGGAGAGCTCAATCACCATTTCAACCTCCAGGCACTGGCTCAGGAGCTGTGTGGAGCACATCATTTCTTCTGCTGCTTTCAGTGTAAGGCTGCAAAACATGTTTAGACTAACTCATTTATGGTTGTACAATGCCAGCGCCCTGGAACTCAACAGTCCACATAAATACAGACCCAAATTATTTCTTGTAACATGCTTATAAAGAGGAACTGAGAGCATTTCCATGCTCTGCATGGTTTGCATTACCGGTGGTACTTTTCTTTTTAAATGTAATCCAATACATTACAGCTAAATCTGATGAGGAAACAGCTCACCAGAGTCCCCAAAGGATTTTTTTTCATGTGTTCTTGATTTATGACTTTGATTTCACTTTCATGTGCTGGATTTCTGACTGCACTCTATCCATCTCCAACTTTCAGCCCACATGCCACGCACTGCCAGTTACCGACCGGGGCGGACTCGCATCCCGCCCCCCTGCAGCCCGATGCTGACCACTCATAGCAAAGCTCACTCGTGGTCTGTAGAACCCTGTGCTTCACGCTTTGATGCACGCAGGTTTTCCACCATATGTCTCCTTTCAACATCTCAGCTTCAGCTTTTGAGTTGCTTATTTTCTAGGGTCCCTTTTCTCTATCGGACAGCTCCGATTTCAAGGCTCATGAGAACTGTCTTACAGGTACCAGTGGCATTTCCCTGCTGCAGCTGGCAGAAGTGGGGGCAGTGGCTTTTGAACCTACTCCTCCTCTTATCCAGAGTCTTCTCTGCAGTAAGCAGCTCCCATTGCCTGGTGCTTCCACCCCTGGGACAAGGGAGGGGAAAGGTGCTAATGATGTGCTACCCATTTTGCAGCTGCAAGATGCTTCTAGAGGAAGATAATCTGATTGGTACCTTATTACTGGAGCGCTTCAGCAGCAAAATCAGTGATGGAAACAGGCACTCTGCAGAACTCAGCCACTTGGAGAGGGCTGGTATGAGCTGTGCTGGCTGGGCTTGTAGCTGGGAACACAGAAAACTCTGCAGAGGTGAAGCTAAGAAAGAGAAATTCCTGAACTAAGCTGAACTCTGTTTGGACCCCAGAAAAGCCAAATTAATTTCCGCTCTTATTTCTCATCTTTTGAAATGATTTTGTTCCAAGACCTGCAGCTCAGTAGCTCTGATCCCGACAACTTCCCGAAGTCCTGGGAGCTGGCATGGTTTGGGGAGCCTCCACTAAAATGGAACTTGCTCGTAAATCAGTGCAAGGCACTGCCAGGGTGCACCAGCTACTGCAGGTCTGCTGATGTCCCTTGAGGCTTTATCCCTTGGCACTGTCTGTGTGATGGAGGCACCTCCAGCCTCCCTGCACCGCTGACACCAAGGTGGTCAGAAACCAAAGCCCAGCTGACAAAGTGCAGCTGAGTCTTCATTTGAATACTCACAAGGGGGGGAAAAGCTCTTCTGTTCAGTTCATTCCTCCTATTATTCTTCTTTGCACATGCTGCGTTTGTTTTTGTCATTAGGGTTCCAGTGTCCCTAATAAGATATTAATGAGATGCTAATTCAACATGCAAATTACAGGAGACTGGCATGGAAAGGTTGCTATATTTAGAGCCAGAGCAGGTTTTTAATGGCTGTCTTCACCCATCTTGTGCCTTTTGCCAATTGCTTCCTTACTCCAGTGAGCAGCCTCACATCTCTGAAGTGTCTAGGTGACCTTGGAGGTTAGGAGAGAGAACAAAAACCCTGGACTATGTTACCATAGTAGTAATGAAAAAATATCCCCACTGTGTTCCAGAGGTACTGCCAAAAGGAGGACCTGCTCTTTGAAAAGAAAGGAATACCTCGGAACCTTGCCAATTCGGGAGCAATAGCAAGGGGGGGAATGCCCTGAGAGAGGAGATGCTCACTGCCACACTGCAGGGGTCAGGAGCGATGCCAGGATGGAGATGTGCCACACAACCTGGTCTGGGGGAGCAGAGGGGTGCATATATAGCCTGTGGTCCAGCACAGCCTGTCCCAGGGCCTGACAGATAGACAAGGGCTCTGCTTTTTCATCTGTATTCACTGCAGGGCTGTGTCTGCCTTGAGCTCATTGCAAACGTGTCCATAGTTTGCTCTCTTAAAACAAATGCTGTTGGAACTGTTACCCTAAGTAACAACTCAGCAAGCAAGCCGAGTGCTCAGGTAGTAAATACTCAGGATGGGACCCTCCATTCCCACTCCTCCACAGCTGGCAAGAGAGAGCACCTTCTCACAGCAAACTTGGGCCAGCTCTGCAAGTCACACCAATGCCTGAGGCTTCTATTTTGTTACCTGGAAACTGAGAATAAGGATGCAGCCTTCTATAAATAAATGTCGTAGCACCACTGACTACAAATGGGGAGTTTTAACCACAGTGCCTTTAAAGGTGCTCAACCCTGAAAGGAGGCCTAAGTACTGGAAGCAACACATCCTCTCCTTCCAGAAGCTGTTATCGAGTACCCTGCCCCAGAGGTTATCACCAGAGGCCTGATAACCAGGGCCCAGTGCCTTTTCAGGGAGTCTGAGGGCCAGCTTTCAATGTTGGGGCACCCTGCCCTGAGCAAGAGAATTATGCTTCCCATCACAGGAAGGACCAAGCCGTTCAAAATGCCCAATCTGTGGTGCTTTTGAGAAGAAATAGATGGGGTTTTTAATCCTCATGGCTGAAAGGAGCCAGCAGCAGGCTCACTCTCTCATTTGCTGTCCCCATGTTATCATGTACACATCAGGTGGCCCCAACTTTATGCCAGTGCAGCCCCAACCCCTGCTGACAGTCATTCCCACAGTTACTCCCAGCGAGGTGGTTTTGCAACTCACAAAAACCTAAACCATCATTTTTCAGTCTGTAAGGAGACACATACCTAAGGGGACTGGTTTACAGCTTACTGAGTCCCTTAAACTGGACTCCCAGCATATGGAAACCAGTCACAGCCCTTGCAACACAGGTTTGCTTGGGCAGGCACTGACTCATGCAGTGTTTGAGTCTGGAGAGGAGAAGACTGAGAGGGGATCTAATTAATGTCTAATTAATAGATGAGGACTGGGCCTCAAGAAGGCAGGAGCAGCCTCTTTTCACTCATGCCCTGTGACAGGACGAGGGGCAATGGATTCAGATCGAGCACAGCAAGCTCCCCCTCAACATGAGGAAGAACTTTCCTGTAAGAGCTGTAGAGCATTGGAACAGCCTCCCCAGAGAGGTTGTGGAGTCTGCTTCTCTGGAGACTTTCAAGCCCTGTCTGGACGTATCTCTGAGTGATCTGCCCTAGTTCTGTCCTGCTCTGGCAGGGGGGTTGGACTCGATGATCTCCAGAGGTCCCTTCCCACCCCTACCTTTCTGTGATTCTGTTTGCTGAGTGTCTCACGTACCCAGCTTCTGGCCCACAGACAGCATTTTTAGTACTACTCTATTTTTAGCTATTGCCCTGAATTTCTGGCTGGACCTTTACTTGCAGACGTATGGCCCTGTGGCTCTGATGGCTCTTACATGTTTCGATCATTTCCATCAGCTGAGAAACTGGCTCCTATTTTATGGATTTATTTTTTTTTTCCTTCTGAATCAGTCTCCAGACTAAAATGGTACCAAAATCTCTGTGGATTTCTCCCTCCCCCAGTGATTTCAGCTGTTTTTATTGCTCTGAGGCACCAGACAGTTTTGTTAATAACAGTAAATCCTTTTAGCCTCTGGTTAGCACAGGTTGTGCTGTGATTGACAAGGTAATAAAAGTGTTAATGAGAGAAACTGGCACAGCCAGAGATCAATAGTTGCCAATAAGAAAAACAATTCTGATACTTAATTTTGTAGAATTCCCCCAAAGCGGTTGAAAATACATCACAATCAGTCTATTTTATTGTTTAATAGATGTTCTCTCCCCAGTGCTCTTAGATAGAGATCAAATTAACTAGAGATGGGGCAAAATGGCAAAGAAGGGAAGAGGATCCTCATTCCTCCCAAGTTTGCAGGGCTGTTGGGACAAGGAGCTCTGGGGCAAAGCCATTTCTGAAACAAGAGTATCTGGGGCTACCTTTCAGCCACATGGCTGCCCCAGACTGCTCCTTCTTTGTGTGTGCTGTTCCTGCAGTGTGAGTACAGGGGAGGAAAGAACACACCAGGCCAGCTGCAGAGCCAGTGCTCACATCCAGGTTACTGCAACAAAAATCAACCAGAAGCAGAAATGCTCCATCAGCTGTGCTGCCCCAAAGGGCAAAGCTGCAGGGACACGGAGGGAGACAGTTTAAAAAATATAAAAATAAGCCAAGAAAGTCATTATAAGATTAGTGCCAATCTGGGTTTCTGAGAGCTAATCAGAGTTAAAGGCAGATGAAGCACATACAACTTGTAGGAGGGATTAACAGCAGTTGCTTGCTAACAAGCTCCCCGTGCATGGCACAACCCTGTGTGGCACGAAACACCCTGTAATACCCTAAATCTCCTCTCCCAAATCTATCTGAGGCCAGATGCATATAAAAGCCTGATCCCATCTCAAGGGCAGCTGTTACACGTAGGAGAACGTGTGCTGGCAGTAGGAAGTGCTGCCAAACTGGGAATGCAACGAGAGGAGGGAAGCAGTTTCATGAGGGGTACAGAAAGGCTGCGGAGAGAGGAGAGGGACTGCTGTGCACTCATGGAAATAGGAAGAAGGGGAGAAGGCCTGATCCTTTACAACACAAAAAGGACTGTGAATAAATACATCTTTCCTGAGGCTGGCTGGCCAGGTAACAGACAACACTGGTGGCACACGAGGAGTCCCAGCAAAGCCAAAGTGAAACACTAAAGGAATCATGCTCATGGAAGACGCTGCTGTGAAACCCTTTCTGGGAAGGACAAAGGAATTTACACGTCCAGCTCTGGCAGCAATTATTTTTGATACATACACATTATTATCTGACAGAAAAGTTCCACTTCTACCCCTGCATTATGAGGGGTTCGAGGCATTTTGTGGAACACAGAAGGAACTGCAGAAGGGCAGCAGGTGATGCTGGTATGGGACGAGTTCAGGCTCTAAGCCCAGCAATCACCAAAACTGGGGCAAAACTTCACCTGACTTGAGAAAGAGCAGAGCCTGGGGAATGCTGAAGGCTTTCAGAAATCGCTTTGCCTGTTATTTGCATGCCTAGGGGTAACATGCAGGCTCCAGGGTAGACTCTTCTAGTATTGCCACCTCACTGGTGTTTGGGGGCTTTAGGCCAGGCCTGGGGAGACCAGGGAATGCAGAGACACTCACTTCACATCAGGAAAGCTCTGCCCAGTGATAAAGCCAGGCTAATTTTTCAGCTACCCAAGTATGCAGATAGCAGCATACCAGAGGGCTGCTCTTTCCTGAAAGCTTTGGCGTGAGCTCGCAGGTGCTGTGAGCTGTGCTCTCAGCTGGCACAAGAGGAGTTGGGTCTGAATTTTCCAGCAGGGGCCCTTCAGCTTACGACCAAAGCTGTATGAGCCAACGTGCAGGTCCAGTCAGGCACGTGAGGTCTCCAAATGCAGGCTCTGCCAAGGCAAGCACTGATTTCTGCTGAGTAAATACAACTAGAGAAGAGCCAAAAAAGGGTAGCTAGGTCCAAACCTGTTCTTCCTTCCCCCTCCCATCCAACAGCATAATTAAACAAATATTCCTGCCTGTAAAGAGAAGAGAATAATTGGAATCAAAGAGCATGAAGGGAGAGATCAGCATGAAAGGATACCCAGATGACACCAAGGGGTTTGGCTTATCCCTTTGGCTTTATCCCCCTTTTCTCATCCTGCCTGTATTAATGTGGTGCTGAAACCTCCCATTGTCTGCCTGCATTCTTATTAATGGCACCCAGTACCCCAGGGGTCAGGGTGGCACTGTGGCTTGCCACTCACTGTAATTATCGACGCACATCGGCAGCCTGAGGAAGAAGAGGAGATAAGGTGAGGATTATTGAATCACGTCCTGTGCTGCCTCTTATCATACACTCCACATCCAGATCGGTTCCTATCAGCCTTTCTCACCCCACTGTGGGCAGGGAAGAGAAAGCAAGAAAATCTCCCCCTTACATTTTCATTCTGCCCACATCTTTAGAAATTTGCCCAGAACAGATTCTGACCATCACATCAATGGCTGCATCTGCTCGGGAGCTTAGCTTGTGGCCACAATATTTAGATACGTGGCTCTTTACATATCCAAATATTGAGGTATTTAGCTCTTTAGAAACCCAAATATTTAGATGTGTCTGCAGGCTGCTGTTGTACCTCAGGCCTTTGCCAGAGACGGGTCATGTTACAAGTACGTGGCTTAGTTTCAGTTTGGTAGGACTAGCTCAGAGGAAAGGGGACTAGAGACGTAGATAAAATCCCCCACTCACTGTCGTTACCCACTTTCAACACTGAAATAAGCAAGCTGAAGCAAAACAGGGGAAGGGGTGGATTTTCCAGTCAATGAAAAAGATTAATTATATCTCAAGTGCAGTAAATATTTTCCCAGCAGAATCCTCCCAACCCAAAGAGCAAGCTCTTACATGGCACATCCAGCGAGAGAGAGAATTGTCGGGTGGGAAAAAAAAAATAAACAGATTCCCAGCATCTGCAGAAAGTCCCCTCCACACAGCGGGCACTGCCACTAAAATAATAACTTCTTGTTTACAGAAATGTGTGCAAAAGGTAAACAAGAGGAGCCATCCATCTGTGCCAAGCACCCACACTGGTGCTGAAAGGCAGCTCCGAATAAACGGTCGCGTTTTATCTGTCCTGTCATTTACGAGCCACGTAACTCGCCCTGGAGTTCCAGCAGGCTGCACGCTTCCAAACATAACTCGTCGTGTTTGTTGGTGATAAAACAAGATTAGGAGAGCAGGGGATTTGAATAAAGCTTTCTGTGGGGAGCACTGCACGAGGCACTCTACGGCTTTACCCCATTTTCATGCAAGGCACACGGACCTTGTTAGCATTTCTTTTAATACTTCCAATTACCATCAAGAGGCAGGTAGGGCCGCCACGTGAGTTAAAGCAAAGGTCTTTGCCAACCCCCTTTCTGTGCTGAAGCGATGAAATATAGACACACACAGCAACAAACACTTTGCTCCCTTTCAAAGCATGATTACCTCTTACAGGCACAATGACAAGAGGCGCCTTTGGCAATCCCCCGGCCCCCTTCTCCTTCTGAGAACTGGCAGAATGCAGGGGAAGAAAAGCCCAGGAGCGTTTTTTAGCCTCCTTATTTTTCTTTGTCACACCATTAAGGGTTCAATGAATCTCCAATTAAATTTCCCTGACTGCTTTCACCAGTTTGATTGATAGGTGTCCTTGGATCAACCTCAGTAGGGCACGTTGTTGCACTGAGCCCCCCTTTTCCCTCGCCATCCATTATCAGCCCCTTGTCATCATTACCTTCCCATGTCAGTTCATTTACCACAGAAACAGTGTCACCAACTAATAGGGGCAATAAAGAAACATTTGTTACAAATAAGGAAAAACTCTAATAAATCAGGTTATGCTTCAGTCTGAAACTCATGGAGAAACAATATTTCTCCAGCACGCTTGTTCACAAGTCACCCTCTAAAATATTTTTTCCTGTCCTTATATAAAACCCTAAACAAAACACACACAGAGTAAATATTCTCACTCTCAGAGGGAACAAAGAGGGCAGAGGCAGGTACAGATAAAGTTAAAACACCTTTGGATTTTCTTCATTTTGAACCAAACCCATCTGAACACTTGAGTTCAATTCAAGTCCCTAATACACTAACAATGCCTAAGGTGCAGAAGCTGAGAGTCCTTGCTGCTGATGCTGTCTGGAGATATTCTGCCAAAATGGTTTTTCACTAGAGAGCAAATACTTTGTCAAAATTAAAGCTGTTTGTATGATTAATTTCTGATTGCAAAAAAAGAAATCAGGAAGAAGGGAATGAGATATTGTAAGCCTCTTGAAATGTCATATTTTTGAATTTCCTCTGGTTTGAAAATTGAATTTATAATAAAAAATTATTGGTAAAAAATTGTCCGAAGCACAAGGTAAAGTTTTGAATTTATCAAAGAAAGTATTCAATTTGATTTAAAAGAAACACAGTTTCCTTTTGATTTTTGCAGTCTTGGACAGAACTTGGCTCTGTTTGGGAACTTCTCTTAAACTCAGAAAATATATGTGGAGTGGGAGAACCTTCTGGCCAGGGCAACAGCCAGGTCTTTGTTCCTTGTTTGTTCAGCATCTTGCAGAGTTCTTGTGGAGGAATTTGTCTGTGACAGACGTGCCCCTGTCCCTGCAGTGATTTATCATATAAAAAGGTCTTTATACATTACATACCAAGGTCTGTATCCCCAAGGACTAACATACAACCACTGCTGCAATCCTTCTTCTCCTTTTTTTCCTCTGATCAACATCAAAGCACAGAAACACCCCTAGATGCCTGCCAATTGATATCCAGCAAGGAAAAGTTGCCCTTCAAGGATAAATAAGGAAAAAAATAGAACAGCCTTGCTAAATTGTGTGCAAATTAAACCCAACTGCAAGTGTACTGCAACACACCATCATCCCCACTCCAGCAACGGCTGCTGGTAGGGGACAGGGGCAGCACACACTGCCCTGGAGCCATCGGGCCTGGGGACCCACAGATGCTGTTCATAAGAATGAGTTTCATCTTTTGCTAGAGGTTCTTCCACCACAGCAAGGGGTGGAGGTGTGGGTCCAACATACTGGACAGTTTTACTCAAGCTCCATCTGTTGCAAGGGGATGGCCAACCTCACGAGAGGGGAGGACTAGCTTTTTCCTTAGGGGATGTTTGGAAAACCACCTAAGCAAGTAAAAAGCTTCACTGCTATTGAAATCAAGAAAATTAATGCTCTGAAACCCCAAGGGTCTTTGGTTCATCAATCCACCAGCACACACTTTTCCCTGCCTGCTTCTGACTGATTCAAGCTGCTGCATCCCGGAGCAGCAGGACAGTGGGTTCACATGGGGCAGCAGCCACCAGGCGAGCAGGGGATGCAGGCTGGCAAAGGCCACTCTGGAGCACCACAGCACGGTGCCATTTGCACTGATTTATCACACAATTAGCAGCGGGGCCAGCTCAGTGCACTGTCTGTGAGAGACAACACGGGCAAACCTCAGCACTTAAAGCTGACTTCATACTCAGGCACCTAAATAACCACCCTGACTTTCTTCAGCGATTTCAACACAAATTTTGTCTGAAAATGAAGATGAGTTCTACAGATTCTCAGTGCTGCAGATCCCACCTGAAGACCACAAAATTAGGAACTGTGATTTTAAATGAAGGACTTTCACATGGCCTTACTGTACTGGACACTACGCCAACGCCAAGCGGAGACTTCGACCATGTAAAGCCACGGTACAAATGCTTCCTATGAAATGGAGATGCATAGAGAAACCAGAGAGGCAGGATTCCTGGGGGAAATCAAGTCATAGTGTAGCTGTAAAAACCAGACATGCATGGGGAAGGTTTTCAACACCTATAGATGGACCATGATAAACACGAGGGCTGGGCTGGTCACATAAGGGGGCTCCTTCCCCTCCTGAGCTCACGCCATCAGGTGGCAAAATATGGGGCAAACATTACTGGGAAAAGGCAACGTGATTTCAACAGCCTGATTTTCTCTGCAACTTGCTTTTGGTGCACTGAAATCCCCTGTTTGTGGCAGAACTCCTGGGCCCCTTGCAACATGGGTCAGAAAAATGAGCAGGTGACCCGCTGTGCTTCTACTGAATACTTGCTCCAGTGGCTGCCACTTGCTCACCAGGTAGAGGGAGTCAAGGTAATTCCTAGGGTGGTCTCTTTCAGAGGCTATTCTGAGCTCTCCAAGCACGCTGCCACTCGTAGCCTGCTGAATGTGCCCTCGAGGCAGCTTCCCCTCCCTCTGCCATGCACAGTGTACCCCTCTCCTCATTCTTCTGTGCACTGCTGAAAGCCTCTCACCGAGCAATAATTTTGTGGAGTAGAATCACTCCCCTATGACTAAAAAACCAGAACTTCTCCCAGTCTTTATAGGACCATGGGTGAAAGGTGAAAGAAAAACATGAAGTTAATCCTGGAGGAGAGTGCCCAGAGATGAACAAGAGCCTTTGCTGTTGAGGAAGGGATGTGGTGCTACTCTTCCCATCGCTCTGTTGCCATAATGTGTCCTCTTCCAGCATTTGCTTTCTTTCCTTGCCAGCAAACTGAGAANTCTGTGGCCATAATGTGTCCTCTTCCAGCATTTGTAGGTTGCTTTCATTCCTTGCCAGCAAACAGAAGATGAAGATACAGAATGTCAAGCCACTACGAGGGCCAAACAGGACATTGGAGAAATAAAAATGAAATAGGACCCGAGTGCACACAGCTTTCAGTGATACTGGTTGTACGAGAACACACAAAGAAGAATGTGTTTATAAACAAACCAACAGATAACTAAGCCTTTAAAAAAAAAAAATAAATGATCTTAAACCAAAATAATCCATGATAACTCACAGCCTGAAGTATGCCTTTGGTGAACCATCAGCAAGTGCTTCCCCCCAGCTCCCCAGCCCCTGCACGACAGCCACGGGTGGGTCTCGGGGACAAATGCCCTGCAACAAGGCTGCTGGGAGAAGCTCAGCTCCCAGAGGACATCTTTGGCCAAAAGCATCCAGAGGAGGGCCGTGTTTGGCCACACATGTGGCAAGGGGTGGCTGCCAGGGGCAGGCTGAGGAGTTACGGGTGGCTGTGGATGGTTCTGTGGCAGTCCCACAGCCAGACACTGCACAGCCCCTTGGTGGTGGCTCGGGATGAAATGCACTCAAGAAGGGGCAAAAAGCTGCAACTGGTGAGGCCTGACAGTGAAAAGAAGTGTGGAAAAGAGTCCTGCAAGCACGGAGGTGAGAGGAGGAGGAGGAAGGGAAGGAGGTGCTCCAGGCACCAGAGCAGAGATGCCTCTGCAACTTGAGGAGGAGAAGCCCCATGCCTGAGCTGAGGGGTACTTCATGAAAGTGTGACTTATTTAAGTTAATCATCATTAAATTAATCGGTTTTGAAAGATGGGAAACAATCAAAAGATTATTCCTGATGACTAAGCAAGCCTAAGTGCCATGAAAATGAGTTGTTCAGCATCATCACCACCAAAAATGAACGTCCCTTCGAATGTGAAATATGTCTGATGAGCATGATTAAAAAAACTGAGGGGTAATTTATGGAAGTCAATCAAATACAAAATTTCTGACTGTCCAGCAGCTGTTTAATAGGGTATCTGCTATCAGCTGGCAGTTAAGCAGCTAAAGGGGAGAAACTCCAGAGAGGGAACGGGAGTTGCTACGTTCAGCGTAGCTCAGCTTTCCTGGACCTCAGTCAGCTCAGCACAGCTCAAGTCATTTCAAGAAACAATCAGGCAATAGGCAAAAAGAATTAGCAGTAAAGTGAAATTATTTCACTGTATTAAACTGAAAGGAAATGTTGCATTTTCTCCACATGCTCATCCCAAACTGAAGCTGAGCTAGGAAGAAATTTAAGGGTCAGAAAGTTACAGTGAGCGGGGAACTTCTTACCTGGCTACGCCTGCTGCTGGGCTGGAAACTTTTAGTCTCAGTCCTAACAGGCATTTCAGAGAGAGGCAGAAAAGTTTTTCTGTGAAGACTTAAGGGCAAAGGACACGCACCACATCTCTTGGTGAGCTGCTTCAACAGTTAATTCCCTCAGTGTTAAAATCTGCCCTTTGTTTTGTGGCCTTCAGCTTTCAGCCTTCAAACCTCGCGCACCCTGACGTGCTCAGCTGAAGAGCTCCTCAGCTAAGGAAAACATGGCTGCATTCAGTCTTGGATCAAATCACTTCTCGGGCTGGTCTTTGTCAAGCTGAATGGGCAGAGCTTCTCGGCAGCTCCCCCATCTTTTGTTTTGAAGGACAATCACAGAAAACAGGAGGTGTTGTTCCAGGAGCAGCTTCGCAGGGGCTCAGTACAGACCTCATCCTCTCCACCCTGCCTCTTTTCAAAGACTCTCCGATTTACACAGCAGTACCTTTTTCAGGACAAATAATGACTCTAAAAGCAAGAAGCCAGATCTTCCCCCAGACTGGCACAAGGCACCAGCTGTTCCCCAGCTCTGCATCTTGCCCCCTGCAAATTCGGGGCAGCTCACACGCTGACCAGCAGGGGATTAACACAGACCAAAAAAATCGTTACCCAGTTACCCCTGTGTCTATCTCAGTGCACACCAAGAAGAAAAATTACCAAAGAAAGGAAGAAAATAACCCAACCCAGCATGTCACCCTGAGGAAACAAAGCTGACATATCAGCCACCAAAAAATCCCCAAACAAGTACAAAAGTTTGTTCTCAGGCGCTTGGCTCGCTGCAGGTTTCCAGAGCCAAGGATTGGTCCGAACTGTTTGTACAGATGCTGGGAAAAGCAGGAGCTGGCAAAGGCTGCTGAAGTGCCTTTCAGTGACAGAGCAAGCGAGGGCTTGGACTGGGTATGCTCAGCTCATCCACATTGCTCCAGGCCTCCTGCACTGGTGGGCCAATAGCTAGAAGCACTAAGAAGAGAGAATAGAGCACTAGGAAGAGAAGAGACCAAGAAATTAAAGATCTTTAATCTTAAACCACTAGCTCATTTTGCTTCAAAAATAATTAAAGGGCTCCCTCCTTGCTGTGGGTATGAAAGGATGGCACAGCCTGGGACTGTTTGATGTCCATTTCACTGCAATAAGCAGGTAAATACAGAGATAAAAATAAATGATGCATAATTGTTATCACCATTAACACCATCTATCATCACCCACGTGTGCCCGTGGGTATATTATTTACATTTAAAAATATATATACACATAGACAAAACCCTGGATATAGCCACTCCCAGACAGCACGTTCTTCAGGACTGAGCATTTCTCTTTGCTCTGCAAACCAGAGCACCACAGTCCCAACCCTCTTCCAACCACTGGCTGCCCTCGAAACACACCCACCAGCACTCAGGGGACACCACAGCTGCAAAGCAACCCACGGACCCCAGCCCCACCAGTCAGCCAGGGGGAAAGAAGGGCTCCATTAGGCAGCATCAGGCCCAGAGACTTCTCTTTGTAAAGGCAGAAATAATGGTTTAAATAGATGATATCCAGCTCCTCCAGGGAAAGGCCTCCTGTTTTATCCTCCTCCCAGGATGTCCCCCAGCTGTGCCTTTGAACTGGACCTTTTTTCCATTGTTAAAGGGTTGTGATATTTTCTTTATTTAGCATTTGAGGTTTTTATTTTAAAATACCAACCACCAAACTGTAAATCTTAACCAGGAACAAGAACCATCTGTGCAAACTTAGGAAGTACTCTGGCTGGAGGTACGTTCATGATGGAATATGGCACACATGCAAATTTCTGCTTGGGATGTGTTTTTGTAATGCTTTTTTTTTTCTACAGAGGAGGAAAATGACTAATTGCTTCTGTTCTTTAGGTGCTTGATGAGGAAAACAGGCATTTCTGCTGTTCTGCCTCCATTCCTAGGTGCTAAGCCCACACATGTACAATAAATACATCCATGAACAGGCGAGGCCTTGGCAGGAAATCCCTCTCTCCCACCTTGTCCCCAAGCTAGATAACATCTGGGCTAATTTCTACCTGCACATGTATGTCAAACTGTCCCAGATGTCTTGTGATTTACTGTTGCAAAATGAAAATTGCTCCAAAACCATGTGAATGAATCCAAGGTTAATCACACTTCTGCTACCAGCTCCAACTTCCCCACAACACACCTTCAAAAACAGGGGCTCTGCCCGTGTTTTGCTCTCATCCAAAACCAAATTTAGGTGCCTACAGAGTTGCCTAGTTGGAATTTAAGCCAGCAAGGTTTGCAATCCTGAAAAACCACTGTGCAGCTGTGGCCTACACTCAGGTCACCTAAATTCACCAGGCACCATCCTAGAGTGCCACAAAGTTTCCAGGTGCTCCAGTCCTGCTCTGTATGCCAGAAAAACTGAGGCCAAGCCACTGGATTTCTGCTCACACACAGTTCTAACAACACTCTCAAAATCAGGAGTTCCTCACCTGTTTCCCTTGAGCTTTCTCCAAGGGCTGCTGTTTCCTGGGACTTCAAGCCAAATACAGCAGGAGGTGTTGCCCAGAGGGCAGGATACCCGTGTAGACCTTGTCCTGTTGTGGTGGATCTGGACCCCTTCACTGGGTGACCACAAGAGCATCAGTGACCCTCCTTCCAAATGGAGTAGCCATGCTAGAAGAGATTGAAGATGTCTTTGGCCAGGCAGAAAGATCTCGTGTTCTTCCTTCTATTCTATAAATAAGCATATGCATTGAAAAATACTGCATGGCTGGGCTGATCCTTTCCAGCTCATTAGCTGCAGAAAAGTATTTTGAAAATTACTTTAATACATATTTACCCAATGGACCAGAATGATTCACTTTGGCACACGAATATGCCTTATTAAAAGCAGCTCACACACAGGTTACTCAACCCAGCCCTTTTTTCACCTCTTCAAGGCGTGCATGAAACACCAAGTGCATCATATGTAAGTCTGGGTCGCTCAGATTTATGTGTAAGACATTTCCCCCATCACCTCCTAGAGAAAAGGGGATGCCTTAAAAAAAGCCTAGCAAGAATGGTTACAATTAGTGGTGCAGCTGCTAGGAGCTGTCTGAAGAAAGTCCAACTGTAACTGAAACCAAGGGATGAGCCATCCTGAGGTGGCAAGCCTTCAGCAGGGCCTCTTGGGATAGGACAAGGGGTCATGGTTGAAAACAGGGTAGATTCAGAGTTGATCTGAAGAAGAAATCGTTTT
The DNA here is from genome assembly GCA_013399075.1 of Chloroceryle aenea. Lineage (NCBI taxonomy): Eukaryota > Metazoa > Chordata > Aves > Coraciiformes > Cerylidae > Chloroceryle > Chloroceryle aenea. The sequence continues at coordinate 83,359 of VWZY01000506.1, forward strand.
GCGATGAGAGCAGTGAAACAGTGGCCCAGGTTGCCCAGGAGGGTGGTTGATGCCCCACTCCTGGCAACATTCAAGGTCAGGTTTGACAGGGCTCTGAGCAAGCAGGTCTAGCTGCTCACTGCAGGGCAGCTTGGACCAGAAGACCTTTCAGGGTCCTTTCCAGCCCAAACTATTCCCCGATTCTGCGATTAATCCCATTTTCCCTATAAAGCTTCCTGCAGAGAGTGCATCTCCCTAGGGTGCAGAGACCCTTTTGCAACACGTTCTGAAAAGGCTCATTTTTCAGTGGAAAAAGAAAACCCTTTCCATTATCCCCCTCCTCTGTTACAGGTCAGCCCACCCTCCACGTGAGCCCGCATCGCTTTACGTGTTGGGGTCAAGTAGCAGCCGAGCAGCCCCGAGGAGAAGTGCTGGTAATGCAATAGCTCCACTTAACACCCACAAAGCAATTAAAAAATGGGATCAAACATTTTCTGGCAACACATTTAGGGAGCAGCCGGCTGTGTTGGCACGTTACTCCATCACTTAGCCACTGGGTCATATCTGTGACTGCAGATGGCTTTTACATCCGCACCTCTTAAGCAGCATCCGATACCATCACCGAACCCTGGCCCACAGGGAGGGATGCATCCACTCTGACCAGAAAGACCTTCAAATTAAACACCACTGCAGCCAAGGCAGCTAAAGGGGTTTTTTTGCAGCCCCATTAGACGCATGGAAGCAGCTTTCCTCATCTCCAGCACGGGAAGCACTACCTGGCTGCAAGCTGCAGCTCTGTCTTGCAAAGGGCAAGAATTTGCAAATAAAATGGCTTTGCCCTGTTGATCTCTCACCAGCACCCCAGGACACCCAGAGTGCTTCTCATGGAGCACTTGTAGATATGTTTCTTAATGACAGCTTTCTCCAACTCCCCTTCACCTGGGTCTTTTCATCCAGGCATCTCCAAAGTACCCGCAGCCTCCAGGGATGGCTGCAAAAACACCACCACGCCGGCACTGGCACTGTAAAGGTGCTGGGCTTGCTTAACACTGACAGGGCTACAGCAGCTTAGCTGTTGTGGGCACAGGGGAGGTAATGCAGAATAGCAGCAAAATGCACTTTGGGCTGAGCCAAGGCACCAGCAAAGTCACTGACAGGTCAAAGTATAAAAGCAAATGGTCTCAGTCAGGTCCAAGGGGCATCTTCTGGTTTACTGTACTGACAGAGACTTCAACACGTACCTCAATGGTCACTTGTGGTGTCTCATCCCTAACCTCAACCAGAAGATGAACAGCCAGATGCCTCAATTTTATCAGAGCTACTCATTTGCTTAAGTATTTTGATCCCTATGGTCACATAGTGAAAGATTGGTTTGTTCAAGGAAAATAGTGATGGGTGAAAACTCCTCAGGATATTATGTCCTTATTTACACGCTTCCCATACAAGGGGAGCCACATACAGCAGCACATCTTTCCCCAAAGCTATTCTACTTGTAGAATAATCCTCCAAATTATGCCATCTTATTAGAGACCTGTGATGTATAAAATGAGATGCGAGCAGTAGCATGCGACACACTTCAGGTTAACCAAAACAAGCTGTTTGACTCAATCCTCCTTCCACGTTTGAGGACAGGCATTTCACTTTGCTGAAAGAATTTGCTCCCAAGATTAAAAACTGGGGCATTTCTTCTTCATTTCCCAATTTTCACCTTGTTTCCATACACTTCCTAAAAACTTCTGTCCTCCTTTGTTCCACCTTTCTTGTATAACTGCTTCCAAAGCTCAGCACATACTTGCAAGTACAACATTGGCTCAAACTCAGCTTCTTTTTTAGCAAACATCACCCACACTCCAGCAACTCTGCTACAGAAGTGAGGCAAGCTTTGCTTTCTTGTCATATAAATATTTAACTGGCTCAGACCTGATTTGCCAGCAGAGTCAAGCCTTCTCTTTCCATCGATTACTCTGATCACTTCCCACCAGTGCTGAGGTTCATCTCCATATCTTTAGAAAGTTGGAAGAAACTTGGAAATGAAGAAGTAATTAGAGGAGTCAGGCTGAGAGGAAAAGTGGTTTGAAATCTTCATTCTAAAGCAGGATTGGTAGTGGGAAAATTCTTGTTGATGTTTTTTAAAGTTCCCTACCAGGTTTTTTCCTATGGTTTCCCAAAGCTATGAAGTGGGCTCACTCCAGTAACAGGGCCACAAAAAAAGGAAAGGCTAAAGAAGATGCAGAGGAAGGGAAGAAAAGGAAAAGAAAAACAAACCAAAAAGCCAGGCCGTTTCAGAAAGCCTCCAAAAGAGAGGCAAAGAGCAAATATTAATCTTCTTGTCCAACAAGAGCAGGAGGGGAGGATTAGTGTAACGAAGAGGACAGAGGATGAGGATTTCTTTTTGCAGCCAGAGGGTACAATTACCCATCTCTCAGGGCTTACCTGGCAGGACTGCCCACAGAGCCAGTTAATTGACAGAGAAAGTCCAGTTTCCAGTGAAACTCAGCACCCAGCCCCTCCTGTTAACACCAATAGCAGGGCCCTCCTTTGGAGCATAAAGCTACTGGATCTAGAGGCTGCCTCCAGGCCTCTCTGAAATGAGTCCTAATAAAACACAAATGAAGCTAACCAGGTGGTTAGCTTCATTTTCAAGCCTGCTATTCAGTTTGATCAAGGGCACTTATTTCTATTTTGGTATTTCCCAACGCTGTAGCTGAACCAGCTCAGAGTAAAGAAGGCAGCAATAATAAAAATGACTCCATGTGGAAGTTAACATTTCTCACAGTTTGCCAGGATTAGAGCTGTATTTAACCTGCCACCAGCGCTGGGGAGTGCGAGAAAAGCTGGGTGCTCTAAACCCTTTTGTCTTGAAAACACATTCTGAAAGCCATCAGTCAGAACAGTTTCTTGCTAAAGGAAGAAAAAAATCCACACCCCAGAAATTAAGGAAATGGAATGCAAACTCTGTGGCAAAAAAGAACCCCACTCGGGTTACCATTTTGAACCCCAGCATTGGAAAACACAAGGTTATAGTTGCCATAGCGACTACAAATCAATTACTTAACACACAGCTACTACAATATTAAAGTAAACACGGCCACAGTCAAAACTACTCTAGCCTCATGGGGACTCAGTTAAAATTGTTGTGAAGCCCAGAGCACAGTGGTAATGTAAATACATTATTACAGTATTAGTTTTCTTTTTTTTTTTTGCTTTGCATTTCAATGTGTTTAAGCCTCTCAGCACCACAGTGCAGTTGGATGAGGGGGGAGAAGGGGAGTGAGATTTCTCCTCCCTAAAACCTGCCTGATTTGGCCTTTCACAGGCCTGAATAGCTGCAGGGGACCCAGGCACTGGAGCCTCAGATGAGCAAGGCCAGATCTGCAAGAAGACATCAATTTTCATCAGGTCTCACCACTCCTGAGGAGTCTCTCTGCACCACCTCTCAGGCTTAAGTATCTACGTGAGGATGATGAGCACCTCTGCAAGTCAGCTGCAAGGGTGAGCAGGGCTCTGTTTTGCAGTGTGCCTGTGAGGGGACGTCACTTACACAAGCCCCAAAGCCACAGGAATATCCAGCATATTTTCCTAGGTGTCCTAATGGCTCTTAGCTGACTTCTAGCCGTGCTAAGAGAAGAGCACACCATGTGTGCTACAGCTCTAGCTGCTTTTTCTCTTCAGAAGTGTCCTTTGGGGGACAGCAAGGATGAAATAAGACTCATAAAAACCATGCCCCCTTCTGAGCCAGGTGCACCCCATTCAGTCCAAATGTGGCACTTTGGACTTCCCCAGGGCCAGGGAGGGAGAGCTCAGAGCCATCCCCACAACCTAATCATCTGCAATGACATTCAGAAACTCTGAAAGCTTATTGATCTGTTTGATAATCATATTGTACATCCTCAAGAGCCAAACAAGTGCCTGATTTAAATGACTGGTTTGATTCCTCCCCCCTTCTGGTTCATTTTAGTGAGGGGTGATAGCACTTACTGCCATTAACAGACATGCAAATTACATTTGAGCTTTCAGGTCTTCTACCCTGCTAGAGTCAAATGTCAAAGCAAAGGGGGATTATTCCCCCAGAACCCACTTGATCTGCTTTTTTCTTCATTTTAAAGCTGTTTTAATTTTGGTTTTCCCTTAATTTTTCTGTCTGCTAGAAGGAAAGGGTCCCCTTTGCTTCTGCCCTCCCCTGTTCTCCATCGCCCCGAGTCTGCAGAGGAATAAGCTGGGATGAAGAACAGCAGCTACCATTTCTGGTTTAAAAGCTCACCTGATAAGCTAATGCTCTCCTCTCTCTGTAGTCTGAGTAGTCATCATTTTCCAAACACCAGGCAAAGAGTTAGGCCATGAGCTGACACCCAAAATTGTGAGGTAGGAAAACACACTTCAAAGAAACAAATAAATAAAGCATTTGTCACATGCCATGGAATTGTCACCATAGAGTCCCAGGTAGAAACTTGTTTTCCCCATTTAATTAAATGATTTTAAGTATGCTCAGAAAAAAACCCTATTGACATTTTATCTTTTTTTTTAACAAACTTCTTCCTGTGCATCTTCCTCTGGCATTGCCTGGAAGTGGGAAAGAGGAGCCCGGGGGAAGCAAGGAGGACAGGGGAAGCCAGCACCCAGGGAGAGGAGGACGGTGCTGCCACCCAGCCCTGGCCTTGGAGGATCACTCAAGACAGAGGTGGGTGCTCAGCTGAGAGCTTGCCTGTTTTCCAGCAAAACGTCATCAAAACCTTCTAGGATATCTGGTTCCAGATGGGAAAAATGAGCATTCTCCTGGGGGGAGTGGAACTAAAAATTAAAAGGGAGGGAAAGAGAAAGGGGGGGAATAGATGAAAAAGGGGGGGGGGACCACTAAATGAAAAAGGGGTGGAAAAGTAAATAAAACAGGGGAAAAAAATAAATGAAGGGAAATTAAAAAAAGGGAAAAAATGGGAGCTTCACCAGAAGCTTCACAACCAGGTTGAGGGCTGTAACAATACAGTACCTTTTTCAGCATTGATCCAAAATTTGTTTGCTTTTCCAAGCACAACTGTTTTCCCACCTCTTTTCCCTCGTACTCTCTCACATTCCTGCTTATCAGTTATGCACAGGAATAAAACTGGTTTATGGTGAATACCTTCATTCATGTGCTTTCAGTACCCTTGACTTGAAAATGATCCACTCCGAGGCTTTAAAGGCATTTTGGAGATTAAAAGTATCATCCCCCTTTTAGTGCAAACAATGTGAAGGCAGCAGGAAGAAGGCAGAGACCAGGGAGAGCCGTTCCCAAGCTGAAAGGGATTCAGGAGATTCAGACACAGCCCGTCCAGCTTAAAATAAAGTCACAGCCCCATCCTTTCCTGTGGCTCCTGCCTCCAACAGGGAACGTCCTTAGAGCCATCGCTGTGCCTTCCAAATGGCTGAAACTTGACAGCTGAAAAGATAACTCTGGCTAATGCATCCCTCAAGGGACAAGTCTTTTGGGGGATTTCTTTAGGGTTTTTTTCCCTCATTTGGGCAGGGAACACTGCTAAAGGGAAGCAGTGCAGCAGGAGATGTCTCCGGGCACTAGGTCCATGCCTTGATGGTGGTGGCAAAATTGAGAGCTTNTCGCAACTGCGCACCTCGTGGGAGAGCAACGCAGGCAAAGATCCCCTTCCTAGTGTCCCCAGCTGTAATTAATCCATAGCAGCATTCCTATAGTGTCAGGAGCACCATATGGACCGAGCGCTCCTTTGCGGGACCAGCCTCGGAGGAGGAAGATCACCATTATCCCTCTGATCATTCTCTAGGGCAGCCACCGGTTGTGTTATGGAAGACAGGAGAGTGTGAAAGGGGCGGGATTGACACGGATGTGGCCGGGTGTCCTGCTTTGCATGAGAACAGCACTGACTCTGGTGAGTGCTCTCCCTCCCCAGCTCAGCTCT
>VWZY01000508.1:0-78946 GCA_013399075.1 Chloroceryle aenea
GTTCTGACCCACTTCACAGGGAAATCTACCTCCCTGGGGTATGGGTTAGGGATGTGTTGGATAAACTTCCTGCCCTAGTAAAGCTCTTTTGATTATTACCCCTTTTTATTATTTCAGATGGGTAGTGATGAGCTGGTAAGAAGGAGCCCAAAATCAATTGAGGTATCGAGGGGCATGGTTTAGGGGTGGACTTTGTAGAGTAGGGTTAATGGTTGGACTCGATGATCCCAAGGGTCTTTTCCAACCTGAATGATTTTATGTTCTCAGAGGAATTCTAAAATGCTTCTTAGAAGGCATGATTATGATCTAAACTAGGATACTATGGAAGTTCTAGTATGGAAATGATATTAAGATGTTGAGTTAGATACATTGACTGTGTAATTTGGTTGATGAAAGATAAATAGTAATAGAACCAAGGCAAAAATTTCTTAAGATGACTTAAGTTCTTTCAGAAAATGTGGGGATATCCAGTGTGAAGTTGAACATCTGGAAAAAATGATATATGGTTATTTACGAGGTTCTGAATTTTGTTTTTCTGCCTTTGTTTCTACTATGGATGTTTTCTGGTACTTAGGATCTGCAACACGCAGAACACTGTTCCTCTTTGACGTGTCTAAATAATCTACCTTTTCCTGATACTCATGGATTTATCTGTATAAGGAAGAACATGGTATGTTTTAAGTGTCATCTAGCTTTGCAAGTCTGAGATGGATTGTATCAGCAAGGTAGCTTTGGCTATTAGAGATGCCTTGGATGTCCAAAAATGCTGTAGCAAAAGCCATTCAAGAGCCTTGTAATGAGATGATATATAGGTGAGCATTTGAGGACTATATCCATGGACCCTTTGATTACATGTTTTTTAAAACAATTAGGTATAAATTAAAGACCCCCAGTCCATCCCACCTCATTTCCTACCAGTGCTTGCCATGTCCCCCATCTGAAAACTGTAGAACTAAGCTACCTTGTGGTAGTACCCTTTTGTAGTTTGGATAACCTATGCTTGAAGGTCTATCACAATCACAACTTGCATTTTACTCAGTGCTAGTATCCACATCAGAACTGGTGTATCATAATAGCAATTTCAGTCCCCTCTCAAATGCTGCCCTAGTAATTTTTCAAATCAGTATAGTATTATCTCTTTGCAGGTACCTCAGAATGTGTAGTCTCTGCTCACACTGAACTTCTCCAAACCTTACAATTCAATTCATGTTGTAGTATTCTCCATTCTGTACTTCACTACCTCTTAAGGGACTTTCAGGTTGTGAAATTCTTTTGTATTGCTTCAAGAGACTTAGTCATTTTGTCAGGCTGAAGATATTAGTGTCTTATTTCTTGTCTCTTATTCCGGTTGTATAATGCAGGAAGTTTATTGTGTACCCTTTGGATCATGTGGGAGAACTGTGCTCATGAGCATGTGTAAGGATGTGCAATAGGGGCCAGTTTTTGTTGCCTGTCACATGGCACCTGTACTGTTGAGTATACGTTCCCAAGCAGTTTGAAGTGTGAGGGTTTTCCCTGTGAAAGCACAGTCATGCATTTGTGCTTTTAGAGCTAAAGGCCCTGTCAGCTACTGGAATGTTCCTGTGAGGGAGGTAGATGCCTGCCATACCTATGTGTTACAGAAGTGATTAGATGGGTAAAAGGACTGGAAAGAAAATATGGAAGGTTATTATTCCTAATCATGTTTTGCTTCTAAGTATAAATATCCTAGAGTGGAGCTCTAGCACTTGGTAGAGTTCAGTCCTGCTATTGGAGTAGCATGAATGGGTAAGGATGTCTGCATGTGATAGTCTCTGGCCCTCTGCTCAGGGCAGATGGAGTAAGATGTGGCTGCTCAGCAGTTTATCCAGGCAAGTTTTGAATATCCCCAAGGATGAAGATCATACAGCCTTTCCAGGCCCTTCTTTCAATATATTGCCCCCTTTATGGTGACTTGTTTTACTTAATTATTATTATTATTGATTAGTTTACTTTTATTTAATTAATAGCCAAGATAATGGCAGATAAATTAATTACCTTAATGCTATTTTTGCTGTATCTAAAATCCAGGTATTGTTCATTTCTTGCCTGAATATAAGTAATTCTTCACAACCTTGATTTTTGACCATAGCTTAGACAAAAGCAGAGTATTCTGTACTTCTCAAAGCATGTGAATTGTTGATATAGGATTTATCTCTGGAGATAACTGTTTGTTGTGGGCTGTATCCTTAATTTTGTTTAGTAACATTAGCCTATATGGGTAATTTGACCTTTTATAATCAATAGTGGAACAGGTCACTATTGCTATTCTAATTGAAATTAAATGCCTAACAATCTCAGTTACGTGCTTCATTAACACTAGTCATAGTAATATGAAAATGAATTACTTGTGTCTAGAGCTAAACCTAACTCATTTACTACCAGTCTATTTAGCAAGTGGTATTTATAAGGGTCATGAATTTTTACTTGGAATTTTTAAAAGTTAAATCAGAACTGATTCATAGGAGGCATTTAAGACCGTTCTGCTGGGTGTGCATCAGGGCAGTCTTCACGCTGGAAGGAATGTTCCCCCATGTTCTGATGTCCTGCAAAATATTCTCCTTTGAGAGAATGAAACAGGACCTGTGGTTCAGGTGACCACTGTCACACTGGAGGAAGGTGGCTGTTCTTACGTGTTGGCGTTAAGTGCCATGGGTTTTTATCACTTCATCCTCATAATTCAGTTTGCTTCTTAAAAGGCTTTACCCCCCTCCCTGGTACTACTGCTGAAGAGCGAACAAGTACAGAAAGGACATTCATTTCTAAGTTAAAATAAAGATTTTTTTCCTTGGGAGAAGGAGGGTACAGGTTCCAGCAAAATAGGCTGGGAAGGTAGCCGGGGGATGTTGATAATCTATAAACATACTGTGCTCTGAAACAGCAGAACCAACCTGCAGTTCAGCCCTAAGTATCTGAGTAGTAATGGAAGAAGCCACATACGGGGAGAGGTGTCATGGTGCACTGTTAGGAGGAAGGGAGTTTTGTTAGTTGCTTGTTTTTCAAGTGACTCATTTTGGGAAGCAAGGTTGTGCAGCAGAGATGGACTCTATGGCCAAAGAGAGCCCTTGTGTAGTGTCACAGTTGTCTGGCCGTGCTCCGATAAGGGCATAAGATTCATGTTGTTAAAAGCCCGGGTCACTTTGAAGACATCACTATTGCTTCTACCCTGTGGATTAGGACTGATAAAAGTATTCTAATCCATTATGTGCATACTCTCTCACCCTTTAATAAAACGTTTCTTAAAGGATTATAGCATTAGACCAAATGTTTACCATAATGAAGCTTCAGTTGATGGAATAATGAAGCTTGAATGGTTTGTATTCTGATAGTTATAAACTTCCTGCTTCTGAGGAAAAAAGGTGCTCTCTTGCTGAGCAGAATGAGCTAAATATTTATATTTATGTTCTTGATTGTGGTGGGTCACTGACCAGTGGCTTGTGTTTTCTGGAAAGGTCACAAAAAATACTGAAGCATTATAGTCGTATGAAAACAGGAGTATAAAACTTGTAGTCCCGTCACCCACCATCTCACTAAGCTCTAATAGTTTGTGTGAAAATCTGTTTTGCTGTTAAATCCATCAGCCTAGATGGCTGGTTAGAAGTACTAACCAGTTACTAACAAGTGCAGGTTTGCTTCAGCTTGGTTTTATGCATTCCCTTTTCAAATCCCACCTTTGGGGTATTTCAGTGCAAATGAGTTGTATGGAGACTCTGGGTAGCTAAACAAGGCTAGAAGCTCTGTTACTAGCTGCAGTGTATGTTCTAGCTAGCAGCTGAAATCTTAAGTCACAAAAGGCTTGTATATTATCACTAGAAAAACTATTCAGTTATTTCTCCCCCTGCTGCTCCTTCTCTGTTGTCACAGTGAAGTCAGTGGTTGAAAATAACCTTAGATAAGCCTGTTGCTTTCAGGCTGGCTGGCTGACTTCCAGACCTCGGAAAGAGTTGAACAGTTGTCTGCAATAACTAGAACTTAGTGCATGAGATGAATTTTGCAATAGCTACCACTAAATGATGATGATATATTTCAAACTGAATTTCTACTCCAAGAAGGTCAAGGCCTTAAGCTTTGTTTTCTTTTCAGTGCTGTCCCGTCCCTCATTGTTTCGAGTCTTTAATCTAGTCTCATTTTAGACTCCATCCCAATCCTTGATACCTACTTAAACTCTTACTCAGCTTTTTCTTTGTCGTGTTGTGAAAGGATTTTTTTTTTCTATGAAGTCAGTCTGCTTTTTGTCTTCACTGTGTGTCTTGCTCTGTTCTTTTGCTACAGATGGTGTCAAAATTGATTGCAGACCTTTCTTTTTTGGTTCCTTTAGTTTTTGTTGCTCCCCTTTGACTTCCTTTTGCTGGGTGATCACGCTTACTCCTGTTCTGGCGTTTCTTGCTTAACAGGGCCTCATTTGAAGTGTAAGTTAGAATTTTTTTCAGGGGGTGGCTGAAGTTGTCCCGTTGCCTGAGGGTGGGTATGGGCCTTTACATATATTACTAGCTTGTGCATGTTAATCTAGCTAATATCTCCTTGTAAATATCTATGATAATATTCTTGTGTGCTGTTTTCCTCAGCCTAATTACAAAAATGGCACTATAGTAATATGCCTGTGCATTTTAGTAAGTGTGTTAGGCCATGTATCAGCACGTGTCATGTAACAGTATGATGTCCAGTAAGCTATCTAATGTGAACTTGAGCATGTTGGAAAACATGGCAAATGAGTCATAAAGCTTGTTGCCGGTGTGGGTGGTGGCTCTACAAATAGAATGCTGAAAAAGTAGGGGTGTCATGGAAGAGGATGAAAGAATCCTGGAAGTAATTTCAGTGAGAGTAAAAGCAGAGAGTAGTTTTTGCTTGAATGTTAAAAGAGACCAAGTGCTTTGTAGTGAGTGATACCTTGATTTTTTTGTTCCTGTAGTGAATGCTGGAAGTACTTCATGTAGCCTCAAACAGGTCCTGGAAGTAGGAAGCTGCTGAGAACAAGAATTGTTAATATTATGATCTTACTGAGGGACTTGACTAAGCAGCTGGCTATAACAACTTTGTGCTATTTTTGAGTTTTCCAGCATGAAGAAATTATTTTGAAGTATATCAAAATTGTCTGCAGGCCTGTCTGCTTGTGCAGTTAGTACTTAGAGCTAATATAAAAACTTTGCCATATATTATCATGTTTGTGTGTGCAAGAACTGTTTGGATAAATGTCAAGGTGGTTCTGTTGAACCAGTTCTATGCCAAGGCTAGCAGACAACTTAATGGTAATTGTGGACAAACCATCATAATCCAAATTAAGCAATGTATTTGTATGGGCCTCTGCTCTGTTTAAGAGCAGATCAATTAGATTGTTTTAAGTGGAAAAAGTTCTCTTAATTCATGCAGTATTGTGTTTTGATGTCATGCAGAAGACAAATCAAGTAGCAGGAAGATTTATGGCTCTTGGGCAAATGTACTTGTGTGAATAGAATGTGAAGGAAGGTAAGGAATAACAAGGGATGAAAAACTGAAGCAAGATGTATTCTCTTTCATTTCTAGAGTCAAACAGTAAGAGCAAAGAAATATAGTGGTTATCCTTGTTTTCAGCTTACTTTTCTGTCACGTTTTTGTTGGTTGCGGTGGGATGGTGCTGATTAAACTCCAGTGAGCCAACTGGACTTCAAACTGACTTCCCGAGATGTTCCTTCTTAAATGGTAGTTGAAGCAGTTTTCTCTGGCTTATTGCAAAAATCTGCTTCTGTGTTTAGGGTGTCATCTAAGAAATGCTTTAACTCAAGCTGAATAGCAACTGAGTGCAGTTCTCTCTTGGGAAGATGCAAACCTGTTCTAATACTTGGGTGCAGCTGGACTGCCAACTGACTGTTCTCCCATTTCCCTATGTGGAAGAAATCAAGTAGTGTTATGGTTCTCCTTATATCCACTGACTGTTATTTCATCTGCTGGCTGTAAGTCAGGTAAGGAGAATGTTTGGCTTGGATATTTCTAAACATGGTTTATCTGTGCTGCTGGAATGTCTCTGGATGGAGCAACTGAGAGCAATTCTGTTTCATATAGGGCCCTGAGCATTTAGAATGAGGAAAATTCAGTCTGTTTTAAAGCTACTTCTTGCTACCACTGGTCTTGTATCAATCTCATGATTGTTCTGAAGGGATGCTCCATCCTTCTTACTCTTCCAAGGGGCTGAGTGTTGAATTCTTTTAACAGAAGTGAGTTTTGTCCGAAGTAAAAATGGAGAAATTCATTTGTTTAGTAATCTGGAAAGCTCAACAGGCCTTGGGGAGTGTTTCTAGCTTGCATGCTTGACTGCATTTTAAGTTTTATGCTGTTTTCAAAGGATTACAATGAATTGATTGTGCTAAGGTTCACTTATACTCTGAGCAGCTTTCATTATAGAATCTTGTCCAATCCAAAATAGAAGAATACCCTACTTGCCTCAGTTGTTTTTGGTTTGGTTGGTGTTTTGGTTTTTTTTCCCTTCCCAGGAGAAGGGTCAGTCTGTAACCAGCCCTTGCCTTAGTAAAACAACTTCTGAGGAAAATCACAAGCTAAAAATATTATCTCAAATTTAAATGCATTGATTTTTTAAGGCAAATATTTAGGTTCAGTGGACAGCAACTGGAGTTTATGGAAACATGCCTCTTTGAAAGGGAATTTGATTTCCATATAAATGTGATAGTTGGACACAGTCTGTATTGCTTGCAGTAGTAATGTGGTTTACTCAAGCTATTGTTTCCCAATACATATATCTCAGTGAAAGCGACTATTTTGAGAAATAGAATAGGCATGATACCAGTGGTATTCTTCTTTCTCTAACCAGAGGACACAAAAATGAATGCTGTAAACTCAGAAAATAAGTTCTGTGATGAATTCTTTGTAACAGCAGTGTTGGGAAACAATTGATCAAGTGGCACCTTGACACTTATGAGGCACAGACTGTCAAACCATCAGTGTGGAGGAGTCCTTCTGTGGGACTACAGCTAATAATCCAGTTGTTAAGATTATGGGTAAGCAAAACAGTTCCCATCTCTAAGTGACATTTGCTGGCTGAAGTGATTTGCAGCAACTGTATATGGAATTATTTTAATGCTCGTCAGGGAAGCACACTGTGATGCTTCTGTATTTCATGTGAAATTTAAGCTTCTTGCCCCTTAATTTAAGAATTTAAATAAGACTTCTCATGGGGTGGCTGCAGCCTTTATTGATTCCTTAGAGTAAGCACTAAGCTGTGGCAAATGATGCGTTTTGCTTGTGGCAAGGACTTTGTGCTGAAACTTCTCAGACATGTACCATACATAGAAAAATATTTTCACTGGGCTAAGAAAAGTTTTGCTTAACATTTTTATCTCAGTTGTATTAGAAACTGATGAACTGAGAAGTCAGATTTGGCTGAAAATTGAGTGTATAATGAATGGGAATTATTTGTTGTGCATATTATAAACTGAAAAAAGTTATTTATCTGTGTGCGGGTCTCGCATGGAAGCTCCTAAAGATACGTAGAAAACAATTCTATCAGCACCACAGTGTAAAGCACTGATTTTTTTAAAATGTTTCCCAGATATGTACAAATGCAGGACATGTGTTAGAAGGTTTTTGTCAGAAGTCAAAAAGGCTTTGTTTAAAAGATAAGTTGAAAGATCGAGGCTTGTGTGTTGCGTGGTTGAGTGGAATGCATTTTGTTATTAATCCAAATTTCATGTTTAAGTGTCAGTCCGTAAGATACAGTATGCTGCCTGCATCTGTAGATAACCTCTGAGGGTATTGTATGTCTCCTGGTTAAAATATAGCATGATTACTGAATGTAGCATGGGCAAGTAGTTAAAAAAATCCCAGTGTCTTCTGTATTTATATATTGAAGTGGAACTGCTGTAGCAAACTTTAAATTGTAGTTTCTAGTCTCCATTACTATTAAAACTTATATAAGTGTGCAAATCTTCAGTTAAATTGGCATGTGTGATGTCTTTCTAATAAGATGCTAGCCCTTTTATAATCACCTCTAAATTTGCTACAAATATTAAATACCTAGAAGGTTCAGGATTTTGCAGGTGGCCATATGAAGTTATATTGACCTTCATGTTGAAATGAAGTAACAGGTTACTTGCAGTGGAAGCTTCTGTGCTCCCCAAACCCCAAGAAGGCAAGGTTCCCTGTTTCCAAGTCAGTTACTAACATTTTTGGAATGAACAGATGTAGCCAATGAGAGAATCTTAAACCTGCCTTTAGGATGGTACATTTAACTTATAAAAGTATGCAGTATTGAGATCTGAAGGAAGTAGAGCTTTGTAGATTCTAATTCTAATTTAAGTTGTACAGTTCTTCATTGATCTCCCACTGCTTATGGTGGGACCTTTGCTAAGAAGCTGTGTTCTGCTGAGCTGCCTCTATTGCCAGCATGGTAATTTGCCCAATTTTTAAAGAAGTTTGGACTAATAAATTAATCTGGAAGCATATCCAGGATGTGAAGCAGTTTATCAGAGCATATAAAACTCAACTCAATATCTTTCTGAAATCAATTATGCTTTAAGTCAAGTAAATCTAATTCGAACTCATGCATTTTTCTGGAAGCCGAGAGGTCTAACCAAATCAATACATCTAATAAAACCTAAGTTTTTGTATGTAATTTTGTTTAGCTTAAATATCCTTGCACAAACAACATATTTCCTACTGTTATTTTTGATCATGAAAAATATAATTGCTATATTAGATGTTTTGGATTAGGCTACTACGAAAGGGAAAGTGTTCTGTGTTTTCTAGCTGCAGGTTTTGCGTATGTACTAACAGCTGGTGAATGGCTACATTTATCCAAACTGTTCCATTGGAACTGTAATGGAAACTTAGTAAGCCAGCCTTGCACACCACACAGCAAGGGATTTTTCTGAAGATCAGACAGTACTCCAAGAATTTCTTCATTGAAAATGACAAATGTAACTCAGACTGAGCCTCAAGCCCACTAGATTTTTATTCAAGTGGGGTAACCAAACGAATCATACCATAAAATCTGTTTATTTAATATTGATTGAAAGATAGACTAATTGATGCTGTACCAGAGGGAGTTGGGCGCCTTTTCAAGTAAGTGTGCTACAATCTGCACTTGGAGAAAGGCTACCTGGAAAATATGGCAAAATACCTTTACAATTAAACAAAAATGTCTTGTTCCATCTATATTGTAAGAACTCCATATCTGTTTCTCAAGGTGAACCTTACATAGCTCTGGCAGTGCATGGCTATGAGAAATTCCAGATAGCTCAGGATGGAAGTTTACTAAAGCTATTCTTTAAGACCTGTAGTTTTCTTACCATACACTTGACTTTCACCAAGTGAGTTATTAGATAAATAAGTAAATAAATTGTAGCACAGCACACATCATCTTGTAAAGTGCATTAAGGTTAGCAAAACTAGGAGACATTTACTGGCTGATTTAAGCATTGAAAAGTCATTAGTACAGATTTTTGTGAGCAATCAGTTATCAGTCCTGTGCCTCAAACATGATAGAGAAGGGGTTAGATTATTAATTGTATTGCTATTTGGAGGTGCAATTCTAACCTCCTTGTTATTATTACCTGATAAATATAAAGCTGCTTGAAATCTTGATTTAGCTGTGTCATGGGTTGTGTTCTGATCACATGCAGCTAGCTGAGCCCATTCCAGCGTTAGTCATGCTCATGCTTCTGTGCATGTGTTGTCTGCACATGCAAAATACAATCCTATCATCTGTGAACCCTGGTACTGCATCCTGCTCTGTCTTAATGGGACTCCAGGACTGCAGACAGGGGAGCCTGTACTCTGGGATGACAGTTTCCAGTGTCGTTTTTGGTTTGTAGCCTCTCATCTGGGTGGCTTTGTTCTTGAGCTATATCAAATCACAGAGGAAATAGGATTCTGAAGGGAATCATCTGAAATGCTGTTGATTCCTATCTCTAGGTGTATTGTCCCAAACTTTTTTGACTTGGCAAAAAAAAAGTGCCAATAGCTATATTTGCCTTAGCAAAGCTACCATATCTTGTAGGTTCCCTAGGGCATTTTTTCATTATTAGCCAGTGTATATTTGGTGTAGATGGCTAAGGCACTGGTAATGCTATAGATCTTTACCAAATCCTGGGGCACGTTTATGTTTTCAAAAGCAGCTGAGGTTGGCAAGGAAAAGAATAAGTTGTCTGCTGTGTTGGCAGCAAGTGCGTTTTCACATTAACCTGATTATGTTGGACCTGCTTTTGGTGTAGGAAAGGGCAGGTTCTAGAAGTGCTGTAATTACAAGTAATATATGCTACAAAATCTGCAAAGTAACTCAAGTATTACATGGTGACTAGTTCAGGTAGCCATCCTGTGTAGAATTTACACAGGAGAAAAAAGAATTTAAGGTTTCTTGGAAGATGGTCCCTAATGCTGGGAGGAGTATGCAGAAGACATTGCTCAAGAAAGTGGTAGGATCCTTTGTGGGTGTTTTTAGGACTGGAGAGAAGTATCCTTCAGATATGTCCTAGTTGTAGTGATTATATATTGGAACAAAAGAAGGGCTGGCAGACTTCGCTTATGAGCAGTTAATGATTCAGAAATACTCTGAATTGTTAGGAAAATTTGCTTTAGTACTCCTATTAGTTGGAATTCCTGTTTCTGAGCAACTCTGCTGTTCATTGGGCCTGATTGTACTCCTCTGGTATATGCAGCAGGGAGTTTGAGTCGGTTCATGTCAAATGACCAAGCGAAGTTGTGCACTGCTCTTAATTTGTAACATTGTGGTTTCTGTCTAGTTCTTCTCCGTAGGCTTTGAAGATTTTTATGTACTGTAACTATGTGAATGTTCAGGGATAAGAGCTGAAGAGAAAACTCACTTCAGACCTCCTACAGCAGAAGCAGAGGATCTGTCAGTGCTCTGATACTGGGGGGCTTTTGTTTTCACTTGTTCAGTGGTTAGGGTGAGCTCCATCTCCTTAATTGTCCTCTACCATTTTATATCCTTTCTAATTCTGATGTGAACCTTCTATTAGCTCATCACAAAAGCTCTTTCTGTGTTACTTGCTTTGGCATGAAGTTTAACAGGGCTTTGTCAGGCCTGGTGGACTAAAATTAGACCTGCCAGCTGTGTTTTGGTTTCTAGACAATGATGAGTTCATATAGCTCCTTCTCTATTCTGTCAGTATGTCTTGTTTTCTGAGCAGCAAAATGAATGAAACGTGGGAGAAGATATTTGCCCATGTCAGAGAACAGGTTTCTTAGCTACCTGGGCAGAATTATTCTGTTTCCATTCTTAGCATTTGACCTTTCCTGCATCAGTAGTCATGCTCTGTGTAGGAGGAGGAGCAAATGTTTCCATCTGGAGACATGGCAGTGATTTGCTGATGCCATGTGAGTTTGTTCATTAACCCAGCTTTGTGTGGCAGCCTCTGGACCCAAGGGTCAGTGCACTCTGTAACAGTGGAAATGGCAGGTGTAGATTCTATCTTAAGTGCTCTGAAATGAAAATGTGCAAAAAGTATCCATGCTAACAGATGCACAGAATGTTTCCACGCAGCATGAGGCTTAGCATTCAGAAGTAGTTAAAAATCTGTCTTGATTTTATCACAGTTTCTACTTAGCAATGCAACATTAGTCAGCAAGCTTTGAAGAGGGCTTTGTGTTCAGAACAGCAACTTGGTGCATTTCCATCAGTTATAAAGGGAGATGCTTAGCTAGAGTGAAACAGAGGTGAAAGCAACATTAACCCAGCTGCTTAAAGGATGTGTCCATATGCTTGGCTGTTGTGCATTAGAAACAAAAAGGCACAATTACGAACCAGTTGAAGAAATGAAGAGGTATAATCATAAACCACTGCAATGGCCTGCTGATGAGAGCTGTTTTGTCAAATCCCTGAACAAGGAGGGAGTATCCCAAGATTTGAAAGCTGAATGGTGCCTGTGAGGTACCTCTTGGGAAGAACACACAGTTTATTTTTTAAAGATGGGGCTGCTACTGAAAAGCTAGATCCTGATAAAATGAGGACATGTGTCCCACCTCCTACTTGGTTGGTTGTGTGGTTCAGTTTTTGTTTGGCTGGTTGGTTGTTTTATTGGAGAGTGTAATTATTCACAGTGCTCTAAACAGTATTTTGAGAAATATTGAGAGATGGAAACCAGGACAACATTTAATACAGGCTTATGTAGAAGTGGAATTTCATATGCTGGCTCAATTAGCTTTGCTGCTTTAAAGAACAAAGGAAGCTGGCAGGTTTTTATGGGCCAGTTTTGAGGTTAGGTATTATGTGATCAGAGTGAGGGACAGTTGCACGGTGACGAAGTATGGAGGCTCAGTCTAAAGAAAGGAATGTTTTTCTACAGAGAAATGGAAGTGAAGCAGTCTTCAGTTACAGGGCTCTGCTTCGGTCAAACATTCTCATGAAGTTAGGTATCCGTTCAAAACCTTTATTACATATTCAGTGTGTAGCTTTTTGACTTAATGCCTTTCAAACTTGTTTTGAAAGCAGTGTTTTCTCTACAGTCTTTCTGTAACATTTCACCATGAAATCACATACATAAACAATCTTTTGAATCTTAAAATACTCTGGTGCTTCTTCGGCATTTTCTCCCATTTTATAGAAACAGAAGGGGAGTGCAGAGTGAAGTTTACTTGAATAAAAGCTGGTCTGTCATTTTTAACTATGATACTGAGAATTTAAAATGCATCATTCCTTTACTTAAGGCTTCATTTGAGTGCTTTGGGTGTTTTGATGTTGTATTTTTGTTTTCTTTGTTCCTGTTTGGTGTGGGTTTTTATTTTTTTCCTTGTTAGCTTTCATTCTATTTGTTTTGTTTAAATTCAGCAGGTATGAGCTTAATATCAATCTGCATTTATAAACTAAACAATGTTCTAGAGACTTACATATACTGGCAAAAAAATGCCAGACTGTTACTAGTATAAACAAGGTTTAACCTTCTGTTGTCTAATTGCTATCAGTTCACATAAAGGTTTCTGCTGCAGACATCAGCAAGATGTAGTTGTTTTCCTTCAGTTGCTCTACTTTTCCTTGCAGAAAACTCCAGCATTGGTTGCTAACCTGCAGCAAAATATGCCCAGTGCTTGAGAACTATGTATGTGAATTATAAATGGTCCTTTGCTTTCATGTGTAATGAAATGTGGGATGTGGTGGCTTTTTTGCATCGCATAAATTTATTGTTAAAGGCCAATATAAAAAAGTCGACCTAAATGAAGTGACTCAGTATTCAGGAATAGAGTGGTTTGCAGTGGAGAAGTCTACAAAATCAGTTCTTACTTTTTAGCTAATGTAAAGTGGGCCTTTCTCTGACTCATAGATAACCTGTCTGGCTGAGCTGAGTGGGGTATGTGTTCTAAAATGACGAAGTGTTCAATATGTGGAGACTTTGAAGGCTTTGGCTGAGATGAGGAGGGCCTGCCAAGGGTGGGTAAGGCAATTTTAGTATAAGAATCTAGCCTGTAGTAGAAGAATCTCTGCTGCTCTGTCTCCCGTATGGGCTGCTGTTTCTCAGTCTGTACAGGGCCTAATTCAGGCCTTCACAGAAGACTGCAGTAGAACTGCTAATGTGAGCAGAAAGAGTGCTGCTTTTTAATGTTGGAAATGATGTACTGCCAGACACCACCTGCAGCGTCTGTGCGGGGTGAGATGACCTGAACTTCTGTTATGAAGGCCTGACAAAATTCGCTCACCCTCCCCCATGGCCTGTGTCCTCGGTGAGAAAGTCCTGGGGACACAAGTAGGTATTCTCTAGTACAAATGGATCTGTTGATATTGAAGCAAGAAGGCCGGGTTAGGTCACCACTCTTGTTAGTGCTCACATGAAACAGGGAACAAGTCTTATTGTTTCTAATATTTCTGTGGGAAATGCTCAAAAGCTTTATTTTGGAATGACTTCAGTTGTGCAGTGGGACCTGAAGGACTGGTGCAGAAACTGAGTTTTTAAAAATAAGCTGTGATGGAGCCTGCCCTTGGGGTCTTTCATTTAGCTTGTAGCACTTCAGACAAGACTTCATGCAGAATAAACAGTGCACGTTGAGACCTTTCTTCTGCCATCACTAGCCTTTTCTCAGACTTTTACAGTATTTAGAATAATCTTGCTAAGTAATGGTTAATAGCAACTTTGGAGCTGTTCATGTACAATAGTGTAAGAAGAGTTATTATACAGCCAATTTCTTCTTCATTCTTGAGGTATCCATGGAGCTCAGCATTGCTGATGTTCTTCATGGTGTCCTTGCCAAATAATTTCATGCTCACATGGCTAGCATGTCTGCAGTGATAATGACTAACTAGTGATGACACACAAATTATTGTGGTTACCCAGTATTTCCCTTCTCATGAATTCTCTTGGAAAGCTAGCCTAGATCAAGATAACTGCAGTGAGCCATTAGGAATCACTGTCTACTGGAGATTTACTGAAAACCAACTGCTTAAACCCAGAGGCTTTCATGTTCCTGCTAAGCTGTAGAGCAGAATTTTGTTGTGGTCAATGCATCTAGTTGTGAGGAAGGTAAGTCAAGGTTGAGTATGACTCGGAGCTGGAAAAGCATGTGGCAGTATTTGTTATTTTGGCCTTCAATAACGAACACAGAAATGAGGTAGTTTTGGAGTATTTTTTGGAGCACATCCATGGGCCTATGCGTTCTCTTGGAAAGGAGCAAGACATGAGCTTTTTCTACTCCACCGAAAAGTTGACTCTACTGCGCTTGCAGTCCGTAGTGAAAGATGGGAAAGCCCCTGTTGCAGATAGGCAGAACTTGGGAAGAGCTCTTAGTTTTTATTGCTCAGGACTTTTCATTTATTAGGTCACTTTCCTGAGAACTTTCATCCTATACTTGCTTGAAGCTTCATATGTCAGGGAGTCAGCTGGTTGTCTGCAATTGAAAAAAAGGCTCTGGTTCACCATGCCTAATGTGGAAAAATATAATGGCTTTTACAGCCGAAGCAATAGGACTGTGTTCAAAGCAGATTTGCAGGAAGGAGAAAAATAAATGTGAAGCTAATGTCTTCCTGACTTAGTTTTCTCTTGTTCAATGGAAATTTAGACTGGAAATAGATGGGGTTGTTACAGACAAGACCATTCAAAGTAAAAAATACTGGAAGTGAATGTAACTGGGAACATAACAAATGTTGACAATGCTATAGCAGCGTGTCAAAGCAGGAGGTGGAGGCAGACTGAGTCAATGTAAGAACTGTTAATTGTCAGTGTCTGAAGAATAGGTAATAAAACATGGGAGCTGCAATCATTGAAATGGTTTTATCGGTCACTGCTTGGACAGCCATGGTTTAAGACTTCTGTAATGGCCATTTCCACTTTTCTATTTAGATTATGTTCTACTCAGATGAAGTAAGATAAAAACCCAGGCATGCTGTAGGTGTTGAACTTAAAAACCCTGCTTTCAGATCTTTACACATCAAGTTCCCGGCCTCCCTGACCCTGTTTTGAAGCTCCTCCCCTCGTTGTTTTTGTAGGACTACTATCTGAGACATACTTCTGTGGTCAGGTCTCCAAGTCAAACGCTTTAGCCTAGAGGAAGAGATTGAACAAGCTAGAAAGGGTTGGATTGATTTCTGAAAAAGAAAGAATGGCAATACACCTGAGAATCCATGTGTAATATTAAATGTAATGACTGTTAGAGCATGTAGTGTGAGATCTAAAACCATTAACAAGACACACAATAAGTTTTTCCTCGGGAACAGCAGCCTTGTGGGTATCCACCCAGGGCCAGATAGTGAGTACTGTGCTCATTTTCTAATTTTACAAGTCCAGTGCTGAAATCAGTAGGGCGGCTCATGAAGTTGAGGTATTACTGTGTACCAGGGGCTTGCTATCTGGAAATACTACCTGGTACAAATTTAGCTGATCCTATTCCTCCAGTGTTATGCAGACATCTGGAGCCCTGCACCTGCTGTTCTTATGGCTGTTCTGACATGGAGGCAGCGAACTGAGGTGCAAGCGGTCATGGCTTGATTCCTACCACTTCTAGATCTTCCAGTATAGTTTTTCCAAATAAACTGTACCAGCTTTCTTTTGAAAATTTAGGCTTGTGATGAATAGCCTCAATAAAAACTCATTGATGTTATGGTAAAACTTCCATGTGTACCAGTAGTGTGGCATAAAATCAAATGTTGATTTTAAGGAGTGTGTATTTTTTCTAATTATCTGGCCTAAGTTTAATATTTTCTGAGCAAAATTCAGCCATTGCACTTATTTCACAAGAAGTAGTGTTAGAATGTAGAGCTGGAAGCTCTGTGAGAACACCGATGAAGCAGTAAGAGTAAAGACTGAGCACTGTTCAGATTGGTTATCATCAGGAGTAGATGTACAATGCAGTAGCTTTAAGTCTAAGAGATGGAAAAAATGCTCAAGGCAGGTAGCAGTACAGCACAACTTGGGCAGACAGATTGTGCTTCCTGTGGGTGATGCCATTAATTTTGCAATCTTGTCCTTGTAGTTTAAATTGCTCTAAATATTTGGGAACACTTATTAAAGCAGTTGAGCCATGTGTCAAAATTTGTGTCAAGTGAAAAGCTAAGCCTGTGTTCACATTTTTTTTCAACGAGTAGCTGTGTGTAAAGATCTTGGGTATTTGGAGCTCATTTGCTTTCAGGTATCCCAAAATCTCCTCAGCACTGACACTCATTAACATTTCTGAAAACTGATAGCTCTAGAGAGCATGACTTCTGCGAAAAGGTGCAAATTTGGAGATGTTTTCAGGAGGTCTGGGCTGAAAATTAGCAACAGTGATGTAAACTATAAAGACAGGAAGCTAAGAAAATAGGTAAAACTGTAAACATTCATCCTCTGGTACAGCCTTTCCTTACCAGGGCTTGAAGCAGCTGCGGTGCTGGAGTGGGAGAAGGCTTCAAGCTGATGGTGGTTCTTCCCTGTTGTGTGACCTTCAGGATGTACTGCAACACTTGCGATGTAGCCCAGCGTTTTCTTTACAGTTGCCATAGTTTGAACAAGTTTTGGGCTTACTGTTAACTGTATTAATATGCTAATTGAAGTTACAATTATTGAGACAATTGCAATATTACTTGTTACATTTGTATGTTTTATAGCCTCCGGTTGCAGGCTGCAGTAGCATAATTTTCTCTGAGTATTTCATAAAAGGAACATTAACATTCTTGGTGATAAAGTGACAATGCATATAAAACGAACCCTAAGGTGGCTTTATATTGTTTGTAGAACAAATAGAAGAACTAATTAAGAAAACGATGCATTCTTCAGAGCTCGCTTCTCATTTTTCTCCATATACTTTGTTACTTTACTATTTTCCAAGCACTCTTTTTGCTATCCAAAAATGAAATTGACCTACATCATTTCTACTCTTACCTTTGCATTTTGACATGATCCTGTAACAAAGAGGTTAGCAGGAATCTGCTGCAACTAGGCAAGGTTCTGATCCAAAACAATTAATAGGTGATAGAATCTTCCCTTGCTGTTTTCAGCATATGGCATTTCTGGAGAGCATACAGCCTTACTGGAGCTTTATTTAAGCTTTTCTACCCTTACCAGTGCATTTACCATTGGCATTTTTAACCATAGCACTGGATGACAAGTTACTTGCCTCTCTTAGATTGTGTTATTCTGTGTCATTCATTTACACACTTGTTCACTTTTTAGTGACAAGGAGGTGGAGTGAAGGTAATCTTACAAGATGCTTGATAGCAAGTGCTTTATAGTGAGACCTACAGGTATGGGAGACATTTACATGACATTATCAATAATAATGGTATAAAAAACATAAATGAGAACAGATATGGTCAATAAATTGTGCAGCTAATAGGAGTACCTGGGACCTGCAATCTCACCTGCTAAACAAGTAATTCAGGATTTTACTACTTAATTTTGAGTATTCCAAATAGAACTTACATGTATCAATACACTGACAGTGCTGGAAAGCTTTGTGCACATAATAGCTTGGGTTTTTTGTCTCCATAAGGATATTTCTTTATATATTTGTGATTTGTATGCTTCAACATGGTCAGGCTCTTCTCCCTTAGTAGAAAGGTCACGTTAGTATCGGGTAAGGATAGTGTTGAGCTTCTTGGAATATGTTCGGGATTGTTGGGTACTCCAGGAGTCCCATTCTTTTACAAATGGTTTTAGTTACTGTCCCTGCATTCCCATGAGTAGCAGATCACTCTGTGCTCTCCCTTCTCCCAAACACTGGACAAGTGACTTTCTGAAAACTCGTCAGAAATTTCCACTAGCTCCTTCCTTTCTTTCTGAATCACTGTGAGACTGAGACCACTCAGGGACTCCAGTGTGCCTCCTGGATGACAGCTTTCCTGGTAAAAAGCAGCAAAGGACTTTCTGGTTCCATCTCTGTCCTCACTATTAATTAGCAGTCCAAGAGTTTTGCCAGTTAACATCATGAGACTGCTCTTCCCAAGTATCCCAATAGAGTGTCTTTGCCATGTCTTATTTTATTATGCTGCTTCTTGTGCAGTTTCTTCAATGTTGAAGTAAGTCTTCAGGAGTAAAATTCCAAATGGTCTTTTGCAGGATTATTGCAGTGGAAGAAGTGACCCAAAGTGATAATGGACATTGCAAAGAGATTTAATAGCTTTTTTAAAGTTTCTTCATGTCAAACCTAATGTTGGGAACATTTGACAATTAATTGACACCACCTAAAACACAGTGCTAGCAGACATCAGCGAGTGATTGCATCTGTGTGATTTGATGGAGTGTGGATGGCATTTCTGAGCTTATCTACTTCTTGGTGCAGGTTTGTCAAGAGAAGTTCTGGCAAGCCAGGGAGTAGTACTTGGAGGGTTATGAGTAATTAACTTGAACATAGATACTTCTGAATTCTGGGGAATCTCCCTGCATCTGTCTGCACTGGAACTAGATGACAGCAATATACAGAGCAGCCAGCCTAACTGGTCAAGCTTTTCCTGCTGTTTTATTAAGATTGAGTGTACCAATGAATTTACTTCTCTGTTGTGAAATTTATAGTGGAAAAATCTTGAGAGAGACTTGGTTGTTTCAGCTGAAAATTGCAGCTGATAAGGAGAATTTGGTTATGTGCTACTTCCAAAGAAATGTGATGCATCATTCACTCCTGGACAGAAGGGAATCTCTGTGACTAAAGTTTTCAGACACTTCAGTATAACTGGGGAATAAAATGTAAGTGGATTTTTTTTCTTTGCACGCTAATTGTTTCCAAGGTTTGCAGCATGTAATTGCTTCATGTTAGAAGCATGCAGATGCTAGAAAATGCTGACATACATAATATGTAAAGAGTTCTCCAGTAATTCAGTAAAATTTAAACTGAAGATAGACTTCTGGCTGATAAGATGAAGTCTGTGCTGTTTGGAGACAGTGTTTTTCATCTGTCAAAGTAGTGGCTTTATAATCAGCTTGTAATGCAATAATGGACAGTTAAGTTCCACAGTAGAGAACTTATTTTTGTGCCAGATAATTTTAAGTTGGAATAGTCTACACTTTTAAGGATTCCAGCAAGTTTCCCTCTACTCTGAAATTAGGGTGTTCTTCAGATGCCTCCTTAGATCTCCTTAAACTGATTAGTTCCAGTTTGATGTAATTCTCCCTTGCATGAGACTTGCCAAGTAAAGACAAATTATTGCTTTAAAATCATAATTGATCACTGTGAAAGCATTTCCAGAGTGTCTTTTGAAACTTATTTGTGGATGGGTGGATTAATGGTTTTAACTTGCTTTACCTGCATTTTGTATAGCCCAAGTCTTGTAATTTTTCCCTGCTACGTAGATCAAGACCTGCTGTGTGACTTACCCACTCTCTGCAGCTCTTGCACTGGTGTTTGAAACCAGTGAGCTTTGGATACAGTCATCAGTCCTTGTCTTCAGTGCTAGTCTCTGTTCAGAGCTGGTTAAGTAAGAGATGGTGCCATAGAGAAGATGGAGCATGGATTTATTTTGATGGCTAATGAAGATCTGGCTGACTGAGAAATCCACATGCTTGTAACTCAGCTCACGTGTTTTAGTGTCTGTTTCTGTGGTGAAGTTGATTCTGCAATAGGAGCTGTTATTTAGCCAGATTTTCACCATGTCTGGTCTGTCTTCCCTGGGGGAGCAGTAGTGTGTAGGGAACAATTATAGTTCACTTCACAGTTGTTGCTAGTCTGTTGCAAGTGAGCCGTTTTGAATCCACTTTGAGAAGATGGGAACAGACAGATGCCTTACCAGTGGGAGAAGGGAGGAAAACACACATTAGTTGAATAGTAACAGAATTTTAAGTGGTTCCTTTAGCTGTAAAAGCCTTGCCACCCCTCACTTCCTGCACATCTTGATAGTCTTCAGTGTTGCAGAAATACACATCTTGCACCCATTAACAGCTTGGTGATGGCCTGTGCAGCTCCCTTTGGAAACAAGGAAGAGTGTGGGAGCAGTTTGGAGTCGCAGCATCCGTTATCCCTTCTGCCAAATTGCTGCAGTATGGTGACCAGATGGGAGTTATGCCATTTCTCCTATAGAATGCACCACTCTGAGTAAGGCTTTTCATAAAGGACAGAATCTTGGAACCTTTCCACAGCTCACCACTGTGTTTGGGTGATGTTGGTCTTTTGGGGGCTTTTTGAGTGTCAGTTTGTTGGTTAGACATTGTGTAGAGGAGGGTTTACCTAATAGAATTTATGTTTAAAAATGGAATGATTTTCATTCTGTAACAGATGAAGGAACAGAAGAAACCCAGGGTATACAGCAGATGCTGGAGAGTAAACTTAATACATCATTCCTTGATAAGGTACAGATTCCTGTTCACTGTTTGCCACGTGCTT
The DNA here is from genome assembly GCA_013399075.1 of Chloroceryle aenea. Taxonomy (NCBI): domain Eukaryota; kingdom Metazoa; phylum Chordata; class Aves; order Coraciiformes; family Cerylidae; genus Chloroceryle; species Chloroceryle aenea. The sequence goes on from VWZY01000508.1 coordinate 20,731, forward strand.
TCAGCTTTCCACATCCATTTCACACGTAAGCTCAGGTTATGCTATATAATTAGTGTTTGCATATTATAAATGCCTTAGCTTAAAGTGTGGTTAATTTTTTGGGACACACTGTTCAAAAACTCCATTATATGTGTATGATTTATGTGCAGTAGTAAAAGGCAGAGGCATCTTTGGTCATCTGAATAGAAACTGTTCTTTCAGCTTGTCCATGTGTTGATGGTAACTGCATATGCAATGGCAAGAAAAAAAGCACATGACTTAGAAACATTTTTCCTTCAGAAGTCTGTCTTTAGAAATCTAATATCTAGACATATGAAATATTAAGTCATAAGAATTTAATCCAGGTGGTGATCAACTGGTCTTGAAGGTTTCCTTAAGCACTGGGTCAAGGCATTAGCCTGAAAGTTATTTGCATTTCATGTACAGCTTCACATACTAGCAAAACTTTGCCAGTAATGCACTCTGAGTCATTCCATCAATGTCTATATTTGGGCAAACCATTTGCTTCGGTATTTTATGCCATCTGTGAATGTTCATCTACAGTTTATATGCCAGATGTGTATTGGCAGCATACATGCTACCAAAAATAAGGATCCAGAGATGTGATGGTAAGCACAGTGTTGCAAATGGAATTTTTTGCAATCTGTGTGAGTAGAGTTTGCTGAGTGAATGCATTAATTTTAGATATAAAGAGGAAAAAAATGACTTGCTGTCTGCTTGTTAAACAAATGTCCTAAGGAAGCTATTTGTACAGGTTCATGAGTAACAGCAGATGGGAAGCTGTAATTCAGTTGATCCTAGCTGATCTGCCTTGGTGACATCTTCCAAGTAATTTTCCCGTGACTTGAGTATTCCAGTTTTTTTACAGCTTACTTTGCATCATTTAATCCTGACTTACTTGTGGATTTTTTCAAAGATACCATATTAGTATCGGATATCTCTTGATATCACCACCGATACCACCTTTCTCTTTGCCCATGCAAGGTGTGAGGGAGGAGTGCTACATATGTTTAGTTTAGCATGCTTTTACTTCGCGATAGGGAAAATACAAGGTGGTGTTCCCAGAAGGGATGCCAGAAGAAGGCAGAGCCTTCTGCCTTCTTCTATGTGTTCCCTACACCATTACAAAATTTCAGTCTTGAAAGAATATTTGAGTGGATATTAATGTAATTTTCCGCACTATACTTTTGTGGATAGAGTAGTTCAAAGGGGTAAAACTCTTAACAGCAGCAGACCAGAGGCTGGCATAGCAAAGCCTCAGAGGAAGAAAACCTCTGAAACAGTGATTGAGTTAATGTAGCAAGATATACGTAGCTATATATACACCAATATGGAAGGGTATGGTGGGAAATTCTCTAAATGTTCAAGTTGTGTGGGAGGTATGCCTCCAAATCCACTTAACAGTTGAGTTACTGTGAGGCATATTCTACCCACACAGTATATTGAAAGGATTGAGGAGTTATATTTTAAGATAACACAAGATCTGCTAATAAAAGCATAACCCTTAGGCTTGCTGGGCAAGATAGCTCATACAGAGCTTGGGGCTCTTGTGGCTCAGCTAGGTAGCCTGGTATCAGTTGCAGTCTAAATTTAACTTGGATATCTTTCTATTTCCTGTATCCGTGACAGCCGCAGACATTGCCGAAGGCAGCATGCATACTGGTGAGGCCTCCTAATAAGTAGGCATGAAAATTTTCTAATGAGTCCTAAAGCTTTTCCCGTTCATCCTTCAAGAGTTACTTGTTATTGCAATATGTCACAAGTCTGGCTGAACTCAGGCCTTGGTTAAAAACCAAATGCACTGCCCCAAGGATAAAAGTAATGCTTTTTCATATCCCATGAACCAGCAGTGGCTCAAGCATGACTGGTACCTCTCTAATCCTCAGTTTCTGTAATCAAGACTCTATTAAAGCCTTAGCTTGCTGAAACACAGATACTCATAGATGTGAGCTGTAAGCACTTTTTAAAGGTAGCTGTAGCCAGAGCAGCCATACCTTCCCAAGCTGCATGTAGCCTAGAAATGTGCTTTCAAAATATGGAAAAATGCTCTAAGAAGGTTATTTCTTAGGAGGGTGCAGAGTGCAGGTGTATTTCCTCACTCCTGCTTTTGAGGAAGCAAATATTTTATGTTACTTTGAAGGCTGAGTACTAGTCGTTGCCTGGCAAGTTTCAGTGCTCTTGTAACAGGGTCTTCTGTCTTGTGATTCAAGTTTTGGGAACATACTTTGTGATGAGGCCCAGGATGAAGCCCAAGCCGAAGCTACAAGGCCTTTCTTAGGTTGATGTTACTACTGCTGTCTTTTCCATCCTTCTTCTGTGTTCTCGGTGCTGTTATCTCTTCACAGAAATTCTTCAATGCAACCCAAACTGATAAAGCAGAGCTCCTTGGCATGATGTGCACTCATTGCAATGTTTGTCTCATGATAAGCACACCCATGTTAAATCATCATAGAGAATGAATGCTATAGCAGTGTTGTTCCAAGAACACTCTAAAAAAAAAAATCTTAATTTGTTACTCTTTGCCCCAAACCTATTTATCTTATTCTGGGGTTTGCTGTGATGTCTGCAAGATTAACTTTGTTCTTGTTCTTCATGACTTTCCCTACGTAAACACCCAGCTACACGTTTCTGTTGCTCTTAACTGTTGATCTTAACACAATACAAGGGGGGGGAAAAATTAAGCAGTTTGACAAAAGAGGTGCTTTGAACAGAACTAGGTTTGATGTGCTAGTCTGAAAGATCATGGGGAGCATAGTTAATAAGATGTGTGAGTGTTCAGAGACACAATTGTCCTGTGTGTAGTTACTTGGGTGAATTTGGTGTCACAACATAGAACTGATTGTCACTAAGGATTTATCTTTTCCATGAGGTTTTTGAAAGCATAAGCAGAAGCAGTGTTCAGTCAGGAGCTGAGTTGACTGCACAGGGCTCTATCCTGACTTTTAAAGTAGGTCTTCAGAGCATTGGTTTTGAAGTGGTCCTTGGGTACTGTCTCGAGTATTTCAGTTACATTAAGTACCTAAAGAGGAACTGTAGTTTTGCCCCTTTTTCTCATTTAAGGTGTCTTGTCTTATGCTCGAAGTGTGCAGGACAAACCACCACAGATCTTGGGTTGACATTCACCTGTTAGCTGGAAAGCACTGAAAGGCTGCGTTGCTGCAGAGAAGTTTAAGGGGCCTTATATTTGACAGTCTTAAAAATAATTTGCATCGACTACACAACATTCAGGTTTTTGTTTACTTAGAAAAATAGAGCTGTTTGTACTCCATTGTGCGGTACTGAGTAGGTGACAGGTGGAGAGGTGCTGTTGCCAGGCTCACCCATGTCTTTCTATGCCAGTACCAGGCGTATGGACTATCTCTAGAGCACCACAGTCATCTGGTGGTGTGCTTTTCAGACTCCTTTATCTCCAGTGGGAACCATTTACCTTGAGGCTGCTCCACACTGTGTACCAGGTAAAAGCTGTGAGGTCATGAATTCAACTTCGAGTGTTAACTGTTCAGCCCTCCAGAACAAGGATGCCTAAGTGTCCACTATTACTCTAATTGGAGAGAATGGCTTTGTTTCTGAACGTATTTGACCTACAGAAACTGTTTTTTGAAGCTGGTGGTGCCTTTAGTCTAGTGGGTAATAGCTTGGGTCCTCTCCGTCTGCAGGCTGCTAACCTTCCCACTCTGCCCAGAAGATGAAGAGGACATTACTTGGGTGGTAACCTCATGACTTCTACAGTTTCAAATGGTCAAGAAGTAGTTCGTTCTTGCCTTTCTCTTTCTTCTGCTGGAAGCATCCATAGTTCAGCTTCCTGTAGTACAACCTGTCCTTAGACATGACCCTGACATCACAGCAGGAGATGGGAGAAAGTGCCTTTTGGGAACAAATTTCTGTAGGCTGCCTTTGCTAAGTGGCGATGCCCACCACTTGGACTGAGAATACATGTGCAAGTCACACAACAAGACATGCCTTATGGATGTGAATATTAATACTTTTAATGAAAATTTATTAAAGATGCTCTTATTATATATATTTAGAACAGCTTTTCAAGTCAGAGTAGTTTAGTCATGGCTTATAACCCCCTAATCGGTCTTCGCATGCTACCTTTAACCTCTGCTCCTTGTGTTGGTAATATGTTGAAAGCTGTTACTCATATATTGGATTTTAATAAGCTACTTATGAAGACTTTTTTTATATTATGACCTGATTCCTTGAAGTCAGCTTACCTGGTAATTAAAATGTCAACTCTAGAACTTCTTTTAGTATATAGGTTGTTTTTTCTATTGCAATAGTTATAAGGCTGAACTTTGTTCATCTGCCTGTTAATGACATTCTCATGCAGAATGCTCTACCTCAAGTTCAGTGGCTGATACAGGAGAGTTTGCAATGTAATGGGGCAAGCAGGTTTCTATGTATGGCATGTCTGAAGGCGGAGGATCCTGTACACCTCTCTGATGTACAGCATATGTTTGTGTTGATACAGAACCAGTAAAAGCTATTTTATGAAGCAGAAGTCAAAGTAATTTTACATGGAAAATAACTTCATGGAGCTTGGTTGTAGATTTGTACGTAAGAAGTGTTCTGGCTGTACTTGTTAAGAGACAGGTTTTAATGGGTTTTGGACCCCACTGGGCAGGAGGCTTTATGTTATCTGTCAGTGTTTAATTACATGGAATGTGTGTTGACTAGATTGTGCAGCTGTCACCTGGAAACTTTAAGGTTGGGACCTGTGAGCTGCTGATAGCCCCTGATTGCAGAGCTCCATGGGTGCTTATGTTGCAAAGATCAGATTTCTCATTTGTGTTTTCTTTGCAGGGGACATTTTCCTTGGTAGCTACCTGCGCAGTCCCGTTGAGATAGTGTAGGAAGTTGGTCCATAATCTGTTAATAGAACTGAGTTTTTTCAAGTCTGGATTATCACATAGGTAGGTTGATTGAGGCTTTTCCAATGTAATTTGTTTCTGAGGTGCGAGCATTTCAATGCTCCGGACGTTTGTTTTACTGTTTGTCTTGTTTGTGTGTTACGACAGGGCAAGTAATGTTTATTCCTTCTGGTCATAGCTGGCAAGTGAAATGTATAGAAATGGAAATAGGAGCCCAGCTACTGCTCCAGTCTGTACAAGAGTTAAGTAGGTGGTATGAGCAGCTGTGTGTAGTTGGCTTTGCCCTGGCTGTTTCAAAAGGTACTATTATTAACTCTCACAAGGTTTTACATATCCTGGGGGGGTGGAAAAACAAACAAAAAACAACAACAAAACAATAACAAATGCCACAAAAAACTCAAGCATACATATTTTGGAAGTAACATATAACTAGCCCAAAACACCTGCAAGAAGAAAGAACAAATTAAGAATTGGCATGTGGAGAAAAAAAACCTCATCTTCTGACAAGAGATGAAAGGACAACTCTCTAAAATCAGGGAAGTAAAAGGAAAAGTTTTATACTGAAGGATAAAAATGAAGCATATGCAGCAACAGCACAGTCCAAACCAAAGTGATGTATGCACAAAAATCTTAGGCTGAGGAATAGTGTGCAAATGTATCCAGCCGACTGTTGTTTTATCATCTTTTGTAACAGAGCCAGGCAGGACAGGGGTGAGGGGTTAAGACTCTTGGTCTTTTGTCACTGGCTGCAATCAAGCCAGGTCAGTAGTGACTAATAATTGTGATAGTTGTGGTGGTAGGGTTTGGATCTTTTCTAAACTTTTCTTTGATAGCCTAGCTATTAGCTGACAGATATCCTTGAAATGCTTGTTCCAGTGAGAGGGGAATTTAAATGCGGTGTCCTTGGAAAGGTGTCCCCCAGAATGAGCAAATACCTGAAGGTCTGGTTTGCCTGTGCTGTAACATAAAACATCACTGCAGTAATCTTGCAGCTGCTTCTAATGCTCAGGGCTCTACTATGTGTTTTGTCTTATGCTAAATACTAGCTAGTCGATGACAGAGCAAAACCAAGAGATTTTTGAAGAGTTCCCCTTGTTTAGAACAAGTGTAGGATGATGTGGTGGCACCAGCTCCTGAATTTTTCTCCAGAGATGTCTATTAGCAGTTTGTCATGTTTCTGTGCTGAGAATTCCAGTTACCTTGCTGTATGGATCTCTATCATCTATCTTTATGCTAAAACCCACTTGTGCTGAAAGAGTGAATCATTGGTAACTGACTTAAGTGTGAGGCTCAACACAGGAGGTGGGAGAACTTGTGTATATCTGTGGAAGGCGATTTCTTTCTTAAAGGCAGGCGAGAGCTGATCCCACTGCTATGGAGGAGTTTCATACAAAGAGGATCCAAACAATAGATTCTTAAATTACTCTTTACTAGATGCCTCCACACCAGCTTTACTGTTAAATATTTTCCAGATAAAATGTTATGCCTGGTAGGTATCTCTGAGTTTGAAAACTTGAGCATATGAATATTGCTGCTCACTGGCAAACACTTTCTGAACTAGTAGTGTAACACAGGGAAGGATTTGTGCCAATAACTTCTTGCACAATTAACAGTTGTGTAATTTCAAAACAGTATTTGTTTTATTGCAGACCTGTGTTTGTTTCACTTGCCCTAGAAGTTATAGACAGTCCAGCTAGGTTTAGTAATCTGCCCTTTCAAGGAGAGGCTGAAGTAGCAGCATAAAAGGTAAGAGATTTCAGAGACATTGTTCAGGACAAGAAAAGCATCACGGAAGGAGTACTTCTCAGATTTTAAGTGGAAATCTGAAGAGAAGTTCAGGTACTCAAACTCTGAATATTTGAGATGAGAGAATAAGAAAAATGGTCTTAGTGTTGGAGGAGACATACTCAATTCTGACTAAGGGACATGTGATAAAATGTAATTGGAAGACATATCTTATAAAGACACAGGAAGCTTAGCAGTTCAGAAATAAGTAAATCATGTTCTTATTTCGTATTAGCCAAGATAAGTGGTTTTTTTTCTATTAACAGGTAAGGGTTAAAGCCTAAGATAGACATCAGAAAAAGAATCTGAAGCATAATTATAGATTAGAATGGCTCAAGGGGATAGCTGGAGCTGTTATTGCTGCTTTTAAGATGGAGTTGGCAAGGTGCTAACAGAAGTCTAAGTAAAAACTCCTGTGCAGAGTGGGCAGGGAGGTCAGGCTAGAGGGGTTAGGGCCTATTACCCATCTGCTATTGTCCTAGTGAGACCTGGTTTGTGTTATAAAATGGACTGTGTTCTTCGCTGCAGATATAAACTTATAATGCTCTAGTCACATGAAATGAGAAGTGGTCCATAATCTTTCAGGTCTTGATCTGTATGCTGGATAATGGCTTTTTTCCTTACTGTGTTGTCTAATTCACTCAGTGTTCCTGGCTCTGAATATCTCACACAGCCTTAAAAAAAGCCAATATTGCGTAAGGCAGGAGCTACTGAATTTGCCCACCTTGCTCAGTTTTGCTACTGTCCTTGCTAAAGTTTCAGCTTCAGGTTGGCTAATCTGAAATGCATGGATCCCAGACATAAGCATTAATTAGGATATGGTTCATGACTGGGTCTGTCAATGTTGTTCTCCACAAGCTGGCATTAGGAGGACTACTTGGACAAGCTCGGTTTACTAAGTGTGAATTGGGGAGTTCATGTGCCACATGAGGCTTCAGTCACGGTTCTGTGATTAAGTTATACCAGAGGTTATGGTCAACTTATGTAGCCTGGTATTCAGGGCCCACTGAAGCAAGATGTTAAATATAAACCTTCAAGTCTCCCATATATTCTTGTTGGAAAAAGACACTTCCCTTCCAAAAGAACCATATCTTTTTCAATAATGAAATGTGGAAATCAGTCTAGCGTGCTAGAGCCCTGGACTGAAAGCATCCCTATGCTGAACTAGATAAAAGATGGGTGTTTTTTTTTCCCCATAGTCTTTTCTCCTGAAGTAGGACCAGTAAGCAAATGCATTTTACCCAAGGTGGGGAAATGCTGGTGTTTCTTAAATCAAGGGAGTCAGAGTAATATAATGTGCTAGGCCTCTGTCCAACTCACTTGTTGATTCCAGAGTCTTCCAAGAGCCTGGCAGAGACTGAAGTTGATTTCTGCAGCTGGTTGCGTCCTCTTGTCAGAAAATGGAGAAAATAATCTCTGGGCAGAAAATACAGGGAGGCTGACTCAGCCTGTAAAATACCATCCCAGCTCAGCCTCATACAGATGTGAGATGGGATGTGTATAGAAGAGGAAGGGAGATGAGGTTCATGGGAACACTAAGCTGAAGTGAAACTGGTTAAGTAAATGACTACAATGTGTCTTTCATCGAAATTGCAAGCAGACATCTCTGGAATGTACTTCCCAATGGAGGGCAGCATCTTTTTAGTAGGTGGGGCAAGTTCTCCCAAAATCTTAACATGAGTGGTCATTCTGTTATTGGTTTTGGATCTTTTTTAAGTTCACAGACTGAGTAGTTTTCCTTGATAGCATTTCTAGACATGTAGCATTTCATGAAGCACTATTAGAACAATAGAGTCACTTCAGACTATCTACATTGTTTGATTAAAGCAAGCGAAGGTGCAGGACTGAGGTAGTGTATTCTTATACATGAGTGTTATTGAAGCTACATCAACACTTGGGGCCCAAACTGATTTTTGAAGCAGCGGAACTCTGAACTGGCACAGCTTCAAGGAGAGTGACATTTGATGTGTTTCTGAACAGCAGTACTTTTACCTTGGATTGTGTTAGGTAAAAGTTCTGTATTTTATTGCTGGGTCATATTTCCTCAAAGTGTATGCTTAAACTGATCAGAACCAACTACATGATTTCAACTCAGTGCTAAAAACTAAGTTTGATATTACAGTATGTATAATTATGTACTGGGGTGGCACCCAAATTTATGTTGAGTATTGTTGATCTGTGAAAATAAATTGAAGAAAGGACATGTTTCAAGATGATAAATTTTTTGTGGACTTAATCCACTTTATTTTTCAATGCCTAAACATGGCTATATGTGTTTGTGACAACTAATCTTTTTTCTAGGAGTTTATTATTTATGTTCTCTTCCTAACCAGAGAAATTATTCTGCAAAAGGGTTCCATTTCCCTTCACATTCTATGTAAAACAAGTTGGTAGAAAGCACATGGAATCATAAAATGGCAGGGTTTGTGAGGGACCTCTTGAGTTTGAGTCCAACCCTCTTGCCAGAGCACCACCAACCAGGACAGGTGACACAGGAACAAATCCAGGCGGGGGATGAATTTCTTCAGAGGAGGCTCCAAAACCTGTCTGGGCAGCATGTTCCAGGTCTGTCACCCTCACAAGGAAGAACAGAATGAAAGCAGATGTTTCAGAGAAGCAATGTGAAGAAAGCAGTCAGTAAAGTTAACTTTTCTGGAAGGAGTTTCTGGGAGAAGAATAAATGTGACTGAGCACGATGATTAGGAAGAACTCAACATCTCCCTTCGGAGAGAATGAGAGGGACTGTTACAGGGAAGGCATAAATGTATCCATCACAGAGAAAACTGATAGAGAGAACACACTAAGCTTTGTAATATGAAAGCAGATCTACAAGAGTAAAGGACAAGCTAAATTTGAAGAAAATTCCTGGAAATAGGGGTAGGTGTCGGTATAGGCAGCAGCTGCATTCCAGACCATGGGAGTAGCATGTGTCTGATTTTCCAAAAACTGCAAGTGATTGAGGTTACTATATATAAAAATTGATCCACGTTCACCCTATTAAGCAGTGAACTGCAAGTCTCTTTTATAGTGCATCCTAAATAAGCTAAAAGATTAATGGGGGCCTCTTGATTGAGTCCTTAAGTCTGGGAATAATTTATAGTTCTGAAAGTCACTTAATATTCGGAAGCCTGAGCTTCTAGCTATCTTGTGTCTCATCTGTAATGATACTGTCAGGCTTCCCCTTCTTTTAATGCAGTAAACTGCTTTAGTTTGTTTTCTTCAAAACTGTGCTTCAAGTGACCTGTATATACCTTAAGTAGTTTTGTCAGACTGAGCCCCCATTGCCCTCACCATGCCCTTTCCTGCTTTCTCCTTGAAACATCTATGCATGGGTTAAGAAAACTGCGTGGAACAAATTGCTAAATATACAGTATTTGAAAGGATGTGCAGGAGTGCAAATTTATCTTTCATCATCTCACTTAAGTGTTCCTATTATTCAAAAGCTCTTACAGTCATTCATTATTCATCAGCTATCTTTCTTCCAGGTCGATTGCCAAGCAGAGTTGCAATGTGGAACAGCAGCCTTGCTGGGTGTGAAATGGGATGGATACTAGATTTTTGTTAAGCAAGGGAACTACCTGTTTAGTAATTGTCTACTTCTCAGGCCTTTTGGCACAACTAAGCAGAAAAAGAGGAAATGTACAGATCTAGTCTTATGCCTGAAAAGATTAAGATGTTCAGAGTAATTCTTTCCAATGGAACTAAATCCAAGGCAGATTTTGCTAAGGCACTGCAGAGTGGCTGAGCTTTTATCCTGGTCTGGCAACGGTGTCAGGTGCACATAACACTCTGGAGTCCAGCCTATTTCACCCAAAGCCAGGTGTCTCTTACAGTGTGTTCTGGCTGTGGAGCACGTATGCTGTCAGATGCCTATTCTGTGTCGTGGTATGATGGAGGGGCCAGTTCAGAGGATTCTGAAAAGCCAACTGTCTATAGCTTATCTTGGAGAAATAGTTATCACATGTTCACTCCATAGGGCCAATCTGAAAAGGTCATTTTGGAAAAGTAAATGTAGGAACTGTGACTGAATCATTGAGTACTTTGGTGTGGTACAGCAGTGAATTTACCTGCTTTCTAAGGGTATACCCATTGGACACTCCTTAGTAGTTCCATCTAGACCCTTCCAACTTGATTACCCCATGATGACCAGATTAGCTTTTGCCTTCTAAAGCGGGATACTCCATCTTCTCTAGTTTCCTGCAGGAGTAAGAATACCAGTTCGGGACTTTCTACCACAGATGCTCTATGAAGGGTGCTTTACACACAACCATAAGAAAAAACAACCCAAGGTTGTTTTGGGCACGTAACTTAGCTTGCCAGCTTCTGGCATCAAATACAACATGTGGCACATGAGCAGTGATTGCAGTAGTTGTTGTTAGTGCAGGAGATTGGAAGGCCTGTTGTATCTACAACATAATGAAACAGTTTTCAATGACAAGGACATTTCAGCTTTCAAGTAGGTGTGCACTGAGTTTGTTTAGTTACAAAGTAGAGAGTGTTGTCTAAGCGTTTGAAGTCCATGTCATGCAGCTTTGTAGCATGAGCTGTGTGATTACTATTAAGTTCGCCTGAAGTCCTGAGAACTTCCCACCACCCCTACAAATCATGAAGATTTGTAGAGCAGAAGTGAAGTTAGGTTTGAATGTTTGCACTAATATGACCAGTATGAAAATAACACCAGAAAATGAAGTAGCAAGAATAAGGATTAGCTTTCTAAGGTCCAAGTCTTTACTTTCTAGGCTACATTGAGAATTTGTCACTGGCTCTTCCACATCTCTGGATGATGTTCAAACAGAACTGAATTTTTGAGTTTTGTCATAAAATAGACTTAAGAGTAAGCACCTGCTAAAATGAAATTACTGTTTTATGAGCAAACAACTTGATAAGGAGAGTTGAGAACTTGTTAAAGCAAGAGGTTTTGAACTTTTTAAAATTATTAGGAATTATTATTGTAGCTGAAATAAGTTGTTACTATAATGAGGCTTTGAGAGACCTTCTAGGCAAGACTATCAACTGTAGACTTCTTGGCTACCAGTGCACCATCCGGATCAATCTCTGTCTTTAGGAGACTGGACAAGAAACGTATGAACATGGGATCAGATCTTTAACTCTTGCAAGTTGTCTATAAATCTTTGTTACGCTTCTCAACTTTACAGATGCTGTATGGCTGCATGATACTGTACCAAAAGCAATTTAAAATCAGTTGTATTAAATACTTACTATCTGATTCAGACTAAGATGCCAACAAAGGCATTTCACAGGGTAGGATGCTTTTTTCTTTTGTGCTGCTTGAACTTCAGCACCCTGCTGTGATGTTTAATGGAATCTTTGTGCAAACTGTGAATGCTGATTTGTGAGCCGTGTACAACAAACAGTTGCTGTGGTGTTAATCAGCTGGGAGCTGATAGGAACTCTGTCACATTTCTTCTTGGGACATAGCTAATGGACAATTCAAGCAGATAGTTATGAATAGGAGAGTTATATTAATATGCTACAAGAATCTAATGAGTTGCAGGAAACTCATTGTCCAAAGCTACCTGAATGGGGTGGTCTAGCACCAGCTATTTTTGCCTTGTACTTTGACTTAAATACTTACTTACTGTAGCCTAAGTGGGTTAGGGACAGAAAAACCTCAGGTTGAGCATCAAGCAAGGAGAGCCTGAAAAGCTTGAAAAAGCTTGAAAAGCTTCAAGGGAAAGAAGTTTGTGTTTTCTGTTGTGGTTTTTTTTTTTGGGGGGGGTGGTATGGTTTTGTGGGTTTATTTGATTTTTTTTTTTCACATATGAATAAGGCCAATATCTATGAAAAAAACCTCAGTGTTTTCAGCTTACTTAGCTACTGTATAATGACTGGAGAGGTATGTCCAGGGAGGGTCCAAAGCATTCAAGAAAGGGAAATGCTAGTCATAGATGGAAGACATTAGTGGGGTGCCACCCCCTGCTAACTCTCCTAAGGAGGGACTGAGAATGAGTTGAAACAGCAGTGTTTGAGTAGTGCTCAGTTGTTGAAGAAGCTGAGTGCTTCAAAATGCAGTACCTGTGATAGCCTAGCATGAGATGAAGTGCTCCCTCAAGTCAGCAGCAGTTACTAAATTAGAGTTATAAGTGCAGATTTAACAGCAAGATATTAAAGGCCACCTTGATAAGATGAAAGGGAGCTGTTTGATACCCCGGTGAGGTGTCTGTTACCTGCATTTCCTAGGTCAACTGGGCTCTAAATCAAACCTGCAGTAGAGCTGAGAAGAATAACTGAGAAAAGTCAATATTTTACTGAAGCAGGAGACTGGTTAATAATTTAAACCTTGCATAAAGTTCCAATCCAGGTGCACATGCCTTTCAGATCAGAACTCCTGAAGAGCTGATGGGTTCTCCATCTGTTTGTGTAGTAACAGTCTGTTCTTATTTCTTTAACAAGGCAAGCATGATTTAAAATCTAGAAACATATCCCTACTCTTTGCGATAGAACTCGCTGGTTTTGGCATACTTTATGAAATCTGACAACCAGTTCTTCATGCAGTTCTTTGGTTGCTGCCTAAGTGTGTGTGTAGTGTGTTGCGCTGGAGTGCTTTTTCAAGGCTGTTAACATTCTCTAGTTTAGAGAATGATTCTAAGCCAGCTGAAATCAATGGAGATGACCTGATTTTGGCTTTGGGCCGGGCACCCCATGCCATTCTGTATGTTACTGGGCAGAAGCAGAGACCAACTGACACTTCTGAGCAGCTTGGCAACTTTTTTTTGCTTGAAGACATTAGGAAATAATTACAGGCTAAAGCAGCTGCTTCTTCTGATTGTTGTGAATTTAATAAGAGCTCTTCATTAATGCACCCCCAGGTTTAATGGGTACTGTGAATTTTTTAATGTAAAAATCTACTTAAGCAAAACATGTCTGCACCCTTTAGTACCTGGAGATAAACAGCAGAGCAGAGGGGAAATCCAGTGATGCCTATACATCGGAATGACCTACTCCAATCTGCAGGAGAAGTTGAGTTGATCCAGTATTTAATTTGTCTCATTTGCCATATGCTGATTTTTTTCAGTACACCTGGAAACTCTGTGTACTTCAGAGATCCTGTGACTTCATAGGGAAGCGATAAAACTCCAAGCCAATAATGGTTTGTTTTTCTGGATCTGGAAGTTCAAGTCAAATATTTGAAGTAATATTTTTAGAGTATTTCATTATATCTGATTGCAGTGAGTGCCCTTTGTAGAATGTCAGAAGAGTCCTTGTAGAAAAGCAATAAAAATATCTTCAAAAGTGGAAATGTAAATCAAATTTAGGTTTTAAAATTTCAAATTAAATGCGTTAAGCCTCTTCCCAAAAAAATCATTGAATGTTGAATTCAAGTATAGGTTAGCCACACACATCTTGATAATTTATGCATTTTTCAGCAACATACTTGTGCAGGGGTGCACCCCAGAACAATCTCCCATTCTTGAACAATCATAGAAAATTTAAGTATCTTTCATGAGTGCTTACCTGAAGGTTGTCTATAATATTAAATGCTCACTATGTTGAAGTCACAGTACAAACAAAATTGATTTTTTTATGGCCTGTGGTAAAAACAAACAAAAAAACAACAAAAAACCCATTGCAGTTTATGCTTGACTAGTGTGGAATGAGGCATGAACTGATATCCAGCTGTGACTGTTGATTTTCCTTCACATTATGTTGCATCAGAGTTGAGTGCAACAAACCCTTCACTCTGTCTCAATCTATCCATTATTCCTATGGTGTTACACCAGGTAAACTCTATGAGGGTGGCAGAAGCAGATACTTGTTTCCAGGGAATTTGGGTCCAGGGAAGTGCTTGGTTCACAAGAAGAAGAAAAAACCAAAACTAAACACAACAATGAAACAAACAGAAAACCCCACTCTGCCAAGATTAGCAGAATATAGACAGGAGCTTCAGTCATAGCAAGCAATCATGGAATGGCTTAGGCTGGAAGAGACCTTAAAGATCATATAATCCAACCTCCTGGTCATGGGCAGGGATGCCTCTCAACTAAACTAGGTTGCTTAAGGCCTCATCCAGCCTCGCCTTGAACGCCTCCAGGGAGGACGCATCCCCAACCCCTCTGGACAATCTGTTCCAGAGTCTCAGACTGAAGAACTTTAATCTAAACCTATTTTCACTCAGTTTAAAACCATTTCCCATGATGCTGTCGCTGGAGAGTCCTGTGAAGAGTCCCTCTCCAGCCTTCCTGTAGGTTCCCTTCAGGTATTGGAAGGCAGTTAAAAGGTCCCCCTGGAGTTCTCTTCCAGGCTGAACAATCCAAGCTCCCTAAGCCCATCCTTGCAGCATAGGTGCTCCAGCACCTGGATAGTCTTTGTGGCCCTCATCTGGACTTGTTCCAACAGATATATGTCTGTCATGTGGTGGAGACACCAGCAGCTGGATGCAGTATTTGAGGTGGGGTCTCACATAAGCAGAGTGAAGGGGGAGAGTGACCACCCTTGATCTACTGTCCACACTCCTCTTGATGCATCCTAAGATACAGTTGGCCCTTTGTGCTTCTGCATACATGGTCAGCTCATGGTCAGCTTCTAGTTTATCAACACCCTGAAGTCCTTTTCTTCATTTTTTCACCTCATTTGTAACAGGAAGATGCAAAGTGGTGTAAGCAAATACTTAAACCAAGCATTTGTACTTGAAATTTATCCAGTTAAGAACAGAAGATTATCTTCACAGCTTTCACCAATGACTATATAGTCCCCCTGAAGCTTTAAAAAATTTCCAAATGAAGGAAAGACAGCATCTAAGTTTTAATTTCATGCACTATAACCATTGTCTGCTTGGAGGGAACAACGGCCTATTTTCCTCCTCCCTGGAAAAGCAACAGTATCAGGCTGCAAGGAGCATCTCTGTCAGTATCAGCTGTATCTCCTGCAATATTTTTCTGATCTTCTAACAGAGGAAGTTAGAGGAAAAAAGAATGAAATGTTGTGAATTAAATAATCTAAGTGTACGTTGATACTGCAGTGTTTGGGCTTTGCATCTGTCCATGAGTTGCTGGTGTAAAGATGGAGCACCATTGTAGCCGAGGCAGGCTTCCCCTGGCCTACTGTGGTGGGGCTGTAGACCAGAACCCCAGTGTGCTCCTCGAGTGTGGTGTGCTGTCCTGCTTTCCCATGACAATGATAGAAAGCTACAATAGAATGGTGTGTCCATGGAATGGGAGAATGTAGCAACAGAATGATAAAACGTGAGGGCAGTTCAGAAGCGTGGCTATTGGACTTGATGATCTTGAACATATCTTCAAAACAAAATGATTCTATGACTCGAAAACAAATGTTAGTTTTGACTAACACTGAAGTCAGAATATCATCTTCCAGTAGAGCTACTTGTTTTTGTAAGCATGGTGGGTTTTTTTTCCTCAAGGACTTGAATAGATATCTGTGCTTAGTAATTCCTTCCACTCAAAAATTATGATCTCTTTTGGAAATTGCCTTTTTTTTGTGGTGGGTTGTGGGGTTTTTGTTGTTGTTTTTTTTTGTTTTGTTTTGGTGTTTTTTTTTTTTGTCAGTCTATGTTTCTGCTTTCCCTTGCTTTCAGTTACGATTCTTTAATGTCCCATCTGATGAAACTAGTTTGCCTGGGGAAGTTTCAACCAGTTCTCAGAAACTGTATTCTGCATCAGCTCCCACTTTTTTCCTTTTCTTAGAATAATACGCTGAAAATGCTGTCGTTTACTGTTTACCAGCCAGCACCTTACAAGCTCTAACATGTTTAAAAGACTTAGGAAGCAATATTTATCAAACCCTATGAAGAAACATAAAACAGGGGCTTTAAAACAGCAGGAATCTAGTCCCTGATAGTGCTGATGCTGCAATCTCTCTCTTTATCAGCTTCTCCAGATGCTCCCAGTGTCTGATTCAAGAAGGAACCTGTGGTATTTGTATTCCTGCCATTGGTCTTCTGCTTCCATTTGCAGAGAAAGATTAAAGTGTGTCATCCCAAACAAAGTAGAAGCTTAAACTTCTACAAAGCTCTTCCTTCAGAGTAAATTAACAGATAAATACAGAGTGAAGTTCTCTGTATTGTCAGGAATAGCTCCTAGAATTTTGCATATTCAGTTTGTCAGGGTGAAAACGTGTCTCTTATCAGTAGGGAAGAACTGTCCAAGAGAGCACTGATACTTAGATTTAGCCATCTTGAATACAAACCTGTATCATCTTGGATCTACTGCAGTGATTTCCAGTGGTAACATGGTGAAGTTGTGAAGGTGGTACTGTAGAGATGGAGCTATGAAAATGACATGCCTTCAACCATATGTTCTGCACTAGATCATAGAATCATGGAATGTAAGGGGTTGGTAGGGACCTCTAGAGATCATAGACCCCTACCCACCTGCCAAAGCAGGGGCATGTTGCACAGACGGGTTGTGAAAGTCTCTAGACTTACACAAAGGTGACTCCCCACCCTTGCTGGGCAGCCTGTTCCAGTGCTCTGTCACCCTCACAGTAAGGAAAGAGATTGGCCTCTTACAGTTGATTTTCAACCTTCAGATATTTATAGACAAGAAGAAAATTCCCTGTCATTCTTGTCCTCTGAAGACTAAATATCCCCAGTCCCCTCAACCTTTTTTTATAGGGAAATGATTAAGTACTTCAATCAGCCTCATAGCTCTCTGTTCAACTCCTTCCAGTAGATGCCTGTCTCTTTTAAACTGGGGAGCTGAAAACTGGCCACAGTATGCCAGGTGTTGTCTAACTATGGCAGAACAGTAGTACTAGATGTAGTGTGTGAGCATATGTAACAGCAAATATTTTAACTGGCCTGTTTATGAACCATTTATTTGCACCATGTCTTTCAAGCCTTTCAAAGTCATTTCAGGGTGAAATTTGGTTTGATTTTTTACAAATATCGCGTTGTTCAGTTCATTTGAAGGGAGAGGAAAAAAACCCAACCAAATGAAATGTAAATCTAAACAACTTAAAGCACAATGTTCTTAGAAAAGCATGAATGTTTCAGCCAGGTTGTGTGATAAAAAACTTGGCCAGGATTTTTTTTTCATTGAAGTTGAATTTTGGCTATTATTTTTTTCCTTTTTAAATTTTGTTTTGATTTTGTTATAGTTTGTTTTTTTTAGTACCAAGCATGTAAATATGCTGTTTAGATGTACTTTTTTTTGTCTAGCATCTGAATTTGAAGACATAATGTCATAATGATTCTTGTGACTGAGTGTTTCACTGCCATTATGAGATTGGTACCAGTGAATTCCTGGAATGTCAGGTTATGCAGAAAACACTGTTAGCTCTTGAACAGACACGCTTTAAACATGGGGCATTTTCCCAAATCTTTTAAGGATTAAAAAAACCTATTTCCCCAAAGTTATAAACAATCATAACAATATCTATGTTTGGCTACTGATATTTTTAAGAGCCTATTTGAGTTGGAGGAAGCAGGATGAGGGAAGGAATTAAGAGCAGAGATCACCAGTATGGATAAATATTTCAGAGACCTGTTTACAGGCCGGGTACAGCAGTCCTTTTTGCTCAAGCTAAGAGGAGTGAATCTCTGCAGTGGGAGGTACAGTGCCATCCTCGGCACCTGAGCCAGCTGCTTTACAGATTAAATACCTTCAGATACATGAGTGTGCTTGCAACACAAGGCAGATATCCTCAACTTGTAATATTTGACTGCGTTCTTCACGGTTGTATTTATACCTAGTTTGCCTCTCTTGTAATACACACATGGTAGATGGAGTAATGATGGTGATGTATCAGGTGGTCAGTTAAAACTTTATCTTCTCCAAGTCGGTCTAAAAGTTGTTCAGCTTATATCTTCACAATTTGCTGCTAAATCCCTAATTTAGGGCACCTCCAGTTACTGAGAAGAAGCTGTTACAGCTTCATCTTCAGCATCAACAGTGCAAATACCTTCAAGGCAGTTACATTATTGAATGAAGCAAGGCCTCCAGGATTTACCAGTGGGTAATTTTAGTCCTAAAATTCAGTCTTTCATATTTTGATGGGAAAAAACTCCACATTTACTGGTAGTTTTCTCTTGGTTCTGTGCACATGAAGTGATGTGCTTCTTTTTGTTTCTATCTTCGAAATAAGAACATGTATTAAATTCATAGAAATTTCTTGGTTTCACCTTAAATGCCCAGTAAGCTCTAAAAAGTTTTAGCAATTGGAAACCTCTTGCTTCTTCCCCCTCAGACTTGTAAATTGGTTACCTATGTTTCTCAAAATAAAAGCTTTCCTTTTAGGTAAGAGCAAGTATTTTCAATTTGTCTACTGCTCATGACAGCACATATTATCTGTTTCTTAGTTGAAGGCCTCACAGTGTGAAACAGCTGAAGTCTGCTTCCTAATGAAGTACTTTGTTGTTAGTTGCAGTAGTACTGAACTCATTAGAGCTAATGACATATGAAAGCATTTAGTACTGAGCAAATCCTTGGGGAAAAAGTGGGCCAAAGGGAAGTTTCCCTTGTGTGTTGTTACAAATTTCTAGAGCATTAACTGAGTCTGGTAGTATCTCATACATGCCACTGTAGACTTATGTTTAGTACTGGAACTGAGTTGTTACTAGAGGCAGTAACAGGTATTTGTCATGAAAAAGTAATATATACTGCACTGCAAAGGTTCTATAAAGATCTTCAGATTTAAATGGGATAAGATAACCATTCTGTCTTATTCACAGTACTCTAGTTGGAGAAACAGTTTTTTTTTTCTAAATGGTGTAAAACTTCTGCTTGTTCTTTCACTTTCCTGACCATCTGTTTGCCCTTGTACTGTATTTAATTACTTAGAATGACAGTCAGTTGTATACTATCATAAAATGGTAGTTGGTAAGCAGATAAATTCTACTGAGGAAAAAAAGCCTTTGCTTTCATTATTTTTCTTGAACCACAGATAGAAACCAGAGAAATAAAGTGTGTTCTAAATTCCATGTATTTTAGAGCTCAAGTTTTTTTACCTATTAAGAGCTGTGTCATCCAGCTCTTGAACAGAGTAAACTAGTTCTGCCAAACTGTTGCAAGAGGGTCAGTGATGTACTCAGAAGCTCTACTCGGAAAGTGGTGCTTTCATAGCTTCAATAAATACTGCTCTTAGAGGAAGCCAGCCATGCACATGGAAGGTAAAATTGCTGTGCAGAAATGATTCAAAAGAACTCTCAGAAATAATCTTTCCTTTTCTCTTTCAGGCCTCAATTCTCTAGGCCCACTCTATCTCCAGCCTAATTGCAGCAAATAACTGTTGGAGTTTGATCTTTGTTCCTGTGAAAACTTCATACTAAACTCCTTCCAGAGTAGTAACCTGGCCTAACAGATCACCATATGGTAATGTGCCCTAGGGCTAGCATCACATGGAGGCCATTACAATGCTAAGTCATTGGAATGTCAAGTCTTGCACAGTGATGAATAGAAATAATAGGTCTTGCAAAACACGTGCACTTTGGATTTATCACAGAGAATGTGTCTGTGAAACAGCCATTCTACTGCTGCTGGCAGTTTTGCACCAATTTTCAAGGGTATATAGTTCTCTCATATGAACTGTCTAACAACTTCAAGCAAGAAAAAACACTGGTGGTTTTTCTCAATATCCAAGCTAATGCAATGGCATTTTGGTAGATATAGAAATCCTATTACCTGTGCAACTTCTCTCTGATATTTCTTATGAGGAATAGGAGGGAGTCAGTTAAAATGAAGGGATAATTTTCTAATAGGCTATAGTCACATAATGCTAAAACATTTTTAGTTACATGGTCCTGTTAAAACCAAGCATATGAGAAGTTTGTAATGCTGGCATACAACACTGGAGCACACTTTCCTGAATGGTAGCTGTATGTTGAGATTCCTTGTTTTGAGGTTGAAATGTCTCTGGTTGGTAATCTGTAGCCTTCTCACAGGCTTCTCCTTCAAATGGCTTTTGAAAATGATTGAGTACAGTTTGCTTCACCTTCAGCCGATGTGGTTGTGCTGTCGGTTTCTGGGTAGAAGACTGTGGTTTCAAAGCCAGTGTAAGCCCACAGTGTGCTATGCCAGTGCACAAGCTGCCCTGCAGCACTGAAATGTGGCCACAGCGACCAGCAGCCTGACCTCCTGGTTTGGTTCTGCTTTTACTGATGGCCAGAGGTCCCTTCTGATCACAACCATTCTGTGACTTGATAACAGTCTTGTTTTCAGAACTTATTTTCTTTTTCCATGGTAAAACCCATCAAATGTGCCCTCTGGGTTAACCAGTTCCAGTAAGACATGTAAAGGGAAGATACAGGTTTTTAAATATGGACAAGTTGCTGTTACTCAGTCATGAAGACTTGTTTTCTTTCAGACCTTAAGGTTAGGTTATTACCAATTCAGTTAAGTCATTAATAAAGCTATATTTGCTATGTCCAACCCAGCACGTAAGGAATAGGTAGGAATACCTGCCTTCATTCCAGTGGGATAGGATGGGACCTACAAGTGCAAACTTGAGTATATATCTCAATACGTGAGCCTGGTAACACTTATGCAAGTAGTCCTGCACGGGTCACTGGAGCTGCCGATGCCTTTTGTGTTCTATCATCTCTTTAATAGATGTTTGAGCTTTGTGCTTGCCCTCAGCTGTTGGCTCAGAGCAATAGTATGAGCCTCTTTTTTTGCTACAGAAATATGAAGCTCACTGTAAATAGAGCTGGAGCTTTTCTGCTGTTTGAATGCCCAGGGCTTGTTTGTTGCTTTTTTTGTTTGAATGCCCAGGGTTTGTTTGGATTTTGGAGCATGATATGATCTGTACATTAGGGGAAGTACAGAACTTATGACATATCTCTAATACAATCGAAGCTTTGCAAGAACAGCAGTGTAAGGAAAACTAGCACTCAACAGCTATGTTTGGATACCTTGTTGACATGTGCAAGTTATACACACTTCTGTGACTTCTGATTTAGAGATGCATTGGGGTTTTTTTTGAGACTGAGAATTAAAATTTCAGATGGAAGTTCCAGGCTCAATCCCTGCATGCACGTACCTCCACCCCTCAGTCCCGAGACAAGTAACAGAAAGGAGAGGTATTTTCTCTATATACACCAGTCCTGTGCATGTCATGATCTACAAGCATAGGGTTATAGCATCTCTGCCTTTGCCAGTCCATGAAGCAGTTCTAGACTGGATTACTGATGTTTCACATGTTCCTCTACATTATAGCTACATAAGATGACATCTCTTGCCCAGACAAAATCTAATGAAATATATGTAGCGCATGTCAAGGTCTAAATAACAAATGTTTTGGGGAGGGAGTAAGCCTATAGACAAATGAATTTGATGGACATGGAAAACAAAAAAGGAGTCTGCTGTTGATCCTTCTGTTGCAGTGCATGTGGATTTTATAGACCACTATGCAGGGAATTGCTTGTAGTTGATAGAAAGGTAGGTTTGCAGCAGATCTTGATGTTTTAGGACAGCTTTTCTATGCTGAAGAGAATATCTACCTTGAACATGGGTTAACCAATTTATACATGTGTGTCCCTAATACAAGAGCTATTCACTAGCTTTATCAGCTTAGAGAAGCCCAAGTAGCAAATGTACATGGTACCTGTACTGAGCAGAGAATAATCAGCTAATCTCTGCAGTACTCAGACTGCTTTCCTATATAATATGACATTTTGAGAGGACATAATTCCCAGTGTTCTTTCTCCCATTTCCGTAGTGAGGAGTATGCTAAGAGCAGGGGGTGTACAGATGCCACCTAACAATAAAATGTTGGAAAATGGCTTTGAGGGTTTTTTTCCTGAAAAAAAAATCCACATAAGGAAAAAAAGGTATTTTCTGAATTGAAGGGATGGACACTTTTAAGAGTGTATGCATATAACTTTCTTTTAGTCTTTTTCTCGATTGTGACTTAATAGCTTCTGATGCAAACTTCCTTTTTATGCTGGTGAGTTGTTCTTACTTGGCACCTGGCTAAATCAGTCTTGTGCAATGAGTGGCACTCATTTTCTGGGATGCTGAGTAATTGAGGGATCTTTTAAGGATCTTGTTAGTTCTCTTATTAATCACTTAACTTTGTTTAAAATGGGACCAGACCTTGATTAGAACTGGATCATCAGCAGTTCAACATAGACTTGGGTTTCTCATGTATAACATGTATATATAAAACTTATGTATGCTGGTGAAGTGTGTAGCATTGCTTGTCCTTTGAGGAAAGAGAATCTCAGTTGGGGTCATAATATGATGGTATGAACACAAGGCCTTATAATAAGGGACTGCAACAACTGATCAGGGAAGGAAGCTTAGAAAAAATGATGAAAGAAAATATGGCAGATGAGTAATATGAAATAGATCTAGCTCTGAGAAAAAATGTTTTGAAATATTACATGGAAACAGCCTACTTGAAAAGACTATAATCCCTTGAGTTATGCTTAATATGAAGTAGAGTATAAAAACCTGTTCTTTAATATTGTGCCTGGGAAACCAAAATAGAAGAAATCAGATCAATGGCGCAGAGCCATGCTAGACTTTGACCTTTCTATGCGCTCTGCCTGTCTGTAGGTGTCCAGGATTCATTTCTGCTTCAGAATTGTCTGTAAATTGAAAAGACGATGCTAGTTTTAGCCTCTGTGCAAGCTTGTCTTGGGAATGTTGGAGGGGAATGAGTTTTAGCTAAGGCAGCTGTCACACACATGTGCAGAATAGATCTTGCTGCTGTTGGTGGTTTCCAGTCCCCTGAAATGAATTTTCTAGACAACAGGACTGTCACTTGTATTATTCATAACTCCAGTTTGGCTCAGGCAATTGGGAAAATGTCAGAATCATGTCGTGTATGCAGACCTTTTTGTGAGCATCAGTTGGTGTCATTCTTTCCTGTGAGAGCACATAGGCTGTAGGTGGGTTTGGTGCAGCAGTTGCATGAAGTGAACAGTTAGAAAATAGCAAAAGCCCATGGCTTCAGTGCTGCTGCAAGTAGTTCCAGAAGTATCTTTGGCTGTGGAAAGAGAACAAGAGTAACAGCATAACTTGAGCCCAAGATATGTGGAGAGTGTTTTTGAACGGATGTGCATTCAGCCTTCTGTGCTGAGTTCAGGCTCCTGAATTTTTCTCCTGAAGTCAGTTGTGTATGTGTGTGTCCATCAGGGCCTGTGCCACCATCGTTAATGCATCTAACAAGATGAAGTGCAGACACCCTCTTTTCCTCACCCTTTGTGTGACTGTTCTCCTTGGCTGTTGATCAGAAGTGCTGATTTATAGTGATGATTGCTGTTGGGTCTCCTAGAGTTGAGAGAACCTTGGCTCGCTGAAAGCTGTAGGATCAGACCTGCTGTGAGGATTTCCTTCTGCTCTTTTGTTCATGGGAGTGTTTCCTAGATCTTGCAGATCTTCGAATTCCTTGAAAGCTGAAAGGTGGAAGCTGCAGGGAGTCAGCTGCTCCTGTGTCCCAGTGAGGTCTTGACTGAGCTCAGCAGTGACCCAGATCTTACAGAGTGCTATTAGGTCCCCTTAGTTGATTTTTTTCTAGGAAACTTTTTCTATCCTGTAAAATATTTTTTCCCAAGGGCTTTTTCTGCTTTTTTTTTCTAGTAATTGTAAATCTCTTGTAAAACAGTGAGAAAGGAGTTCTGTCCTAAATCAGATCCACACCCTCCCCCCCCGCCATGGCAATCACTTATCATCCTCTTTAAAATCCCTCACCAGCATTTGGCTTGGTTGGATACCTCTAGCACATTCCAGAAAGATGGGACACCTTAGGCTAGGATGCTGGTTATTGCTTGGCAGTGGCATCATAACACTGCATAACTTAGGTTGCTCTGTTCTAGTGGGACCTAAATGGTTGACAAACATCTAATAATAATGGTGAGGTGAAAATATGGTTTCCTCATGACCAGTAGTACTTAGAGCAGTAGCAAGTGAGCTGTTGACAAAGCTGCTATTTTGTCAGAGCCACGGTGGCAGGATTTGTAGCTGTTGAATAACTGTTGTATAAGGAATACCCATGTATACATTCCTTCATCCTTGATACAGTCCTGTACTATTACCTGAAATAAATGCATTATTGCAGAAAGTTTAAAGCAGATTAAAAGAAAATTTCTAAGTGTACATTATTTTGCACTGTCTAGGAAATGAGTTTGTATATTCAGTCCTGAATTTCTGAATGCTTTCACTGGTACTGCAGAGCTCGGGCTCGGAGAATTTTGTGCAAAAAATCTCTGTATCCTATGTTAATTCCACACTTGCATTGATAGTAGATGACAAATCTGTTGAATTTTGGCCTTAATTAAAAAAAAATCTTAACTTTTTTCTTCATAGCTTAAAAGAAAATAGTTGTAAATTTCTGATAATGAAACTCTTTGGGGAACAAAATGTTGCCCCCTTGAATGGTGGAGTTCTCGATACCACTCCAAGCTCTCAGCTGGTGGAGTGTCATAGCATGCTTTTGATTTTTATCTGGTAAGGGTCTGGGCCATGTGGTGATAGTTGTGCAAAAGGGAGAAATGAGGAGGACTCTGAAGACTTCAGAATATTTTGACATTAGTAAAATTTCAGTGAGGGACACAACTTTATCCTCACTAAGCAGACTTCGGAAGCTTCTCTGTTGGGTGGTTGCATAATTTTGAATTCTTCAACTTTTAAGCTCTGTTTTAATGGTTGTCCATCTGAGTAGCATTATGGGCACCATGGAACAGTGCACATAGAAATTTGAATGATGGTTTTCTCTGACATTCTCTAATTTTTGGGACATTCTCTTAATTTTTGAACTACATGAAGCATCGGTGAAATGAGAATATTTTGTGAGGTAAGCTGAAAAAGCAATAAGCCAAGGCTGAAAAGGTTGCTTTTTCTTAAGAGCATATCTTTCTGCAGGAATGGAAAGGTAATAGAGAAATCAGTTTTAATAAGACTGACAGCAATGAAGTTTTTCTTGAAACAAGGACAGAGTTGTTGTACAACCATAATAGAAAAACAATAAAAAAGCAGTGAAAATGTCACCTTTCCTTTAAATGTGGGCAGTTTCTCCTGTTAGTAGGAGGAAAAGAAAAAATTCCTTTAATGGTATGATCTGGAAAACACTTCTATGTTTGTTTGTTGTTTTTTATTATTACTATTGTTATTTTTATATTCGATTTCTTTTTTATAAAGCAAGTAAGAGTTTTTGTGGCCACTTGAATGGTTTCATCATGTCTGGTTCTCTAGGAGCTTAGATTTCTTTATGCACACATTGCACTATTCCTGCTAATGTGCTGTGCAGGAAGAAATATCTTACATAGCTCTGCAGTGCATCTGGGACTTCCTGGAGGTTTGCGTTTTTAAGGCAATCTCTCACCTTGCATGTGAGACAGCAAATAAATCTTGCTGGTCACATACTGTAGAGAGAGCATGACACTTGGGAGTGGAGAGAGGAATTACTGTCTGTGCCCTGTGGAAACCAGTTTCATGAGCCCCACCACTGCTCAGTCCTGTGCTCATTTCAGTGATCTTATTGACATCTCAGAATTTATCCTTGGGAGTACTGCTATGTAGTGGGAGGAAAATGAGATGCTGTTAGCAAACTGATAATTGAAAGAAATAAAAACCTTAAGCAAATGCATAAAACTCTTACCAATCATGGTATTTATGGCCCCAAACTGTTACAGAGATATTTATAGGTTCAATAGAAATACAAAACATATGGTATCTTTATCCAGAAATATTCTTTCAATTATACCCTGCATGGATATCATAAACATCTCTCTCATCTAAAAATTCTTCAGTACATTAGGTAGGAAACATCATTCCATTTTGTAGGGGAACGTTGTAAACAAACATCTTGTTCTAACAGATGCTCAAGTATGCTTTACAGATTTCAATCAGCAAAAGGAATATTCTATAAGTTTTGTCTCTGGCAGCTCCAAGTACTGCAGCTGTTAGGCCGCACAGCTTGTATTTTCCTTGGCTATTTGGTAGATTGGTGATTGTGTAGGACCAGTGCAGCTTGTCCTGATTTTCATCTGTTAAAGCATAAGCGTCTTCATTGGCTTTCTCTGCAGTGTGCTAAAACTCTCCTGCTTTGCAAATGTAGCAGGATCATAGTGTGATGCTTCCTCTCATATCTGTACAAGGAATTGTTGAGAGCACCTTCTCTCCAGCTTGTTAGTCTCTGGGAATTGTGTTTAGAGGAACTGGATTGGTTCTTGATAATGTATTGTTTCAAACCTGTCTGGTATTAACTGCATGAAGTGCATTCCACAATCTGCAACTGAGGTTTGACCACAGCCTAACAGAAAGCAAGAGACTCTAGGAATATCTGAGAGTCACGTCAAAAGGCGGTTTTATACTTGATCTTGACATTGAGAGGAGCTTGGTCCCTGGCAGTTCAACTGGTGTTTCTGTCTGCTTTCTTTTGAAAGGAAAGGACTAGCACCAACTTGGATCTGTCACTTGGGAGTAAGGAGTGTCGTGCAACCTTTTTGCTGAGGTGGTTGCTTTCTGAGGTACGATTCATAACCTTTGCTAGTTCTCGGTGTGGGTGGTGAGATAAGCAGACCTGGGAAATATATGTATATATCTTATTTTTATGTTTTTTTCCCCAGATAGTTTGATGGTTCTTGGAAGATTCTACTTTGTTGGAGGCCTTGTGCTTGCAGGAGTTCTCTGGCCATTCATCTGTCTCTGTACCTATCTTGATCTTGCAGCAGCTGAATTGCAGTGCAGGGCAGACACTGCATTTGAGCTGTTTAGTGGAAGCTTTAATATTACATCTCTAGGGTGGAGTAGGCATTTTTGCTGAGTCCCTTAACCACGTTGCTGTCAGTTCTGGTCCTGATATTGCCATTTGTTAGGCATTTCCTCCAGCCTTGCTTGCCATAACTGCAACTTGTTTAAATTAGCCCCTGTTTTAGTAGATGACCTGTCCTGTGCTCAAGTGAGTCTGTTAGACATGCCTCAAGTTCAAATGAAATCACTGATTTGTGTTATCTTTTCTTCAAATGGTGATTGCAGTTACTCGGAAGTATCAGGCGTGTTGCTCTCTGCCTAAGAGAGTTAGTAGGAGGATGTCAGCCTGTGGGATGGCTAGCAAAAGATACTTTGGTGTTTGACACAGGCTTTTAAGTCCTTTTATGCAACTTTAGTTCTCAAATTTTCTTTTTTTCAGTTATATTGCTAGTCATCTCCCATTTGTCTTGCAATACTTAGAGAACACCACTTATTCTGGATCTGTGTAGTTAGAAGACTTCCCTTGAAACTCTTCTTCAGGATCCTGTTGCCTATAATGGCTGCACACAGTTCAAGTATCATAAGGTGTACAGTTTTTTTCTTCTTCTGCATCTTCTCTTTCTTCAGTTTATAGCGTGCTAACAAGTTCTTGTGCATATAGGCAGTCTTCTTTTTTTCTGGGTTGTATTTTCATTTTGGTTGTATTTTCTTTGTAACTGCAGCACATTGTGAATTTGTACTGTGGTGAGAACTGCAATTATTTTCATCTTGATGTTTTCTGGATTCTTGCAAGGAAGGTGGAATCCACTGGCATGTCTTACAGTTGTCTTCACAACTACATCTTAAGTGCAGATCATCTTGCTGCTCCCATTCAAGACAAATGTTCAGAATCTCTTAGAATGGTAATTCTGTTTATTCAAAATGCAAACCATAGATTAATAATATAATTGGATAGGAAAACCTGTTCTCTTGAAGGGAACACTAGGGGAGTTAATTTCTCTCATTTTTCTGACACATGCATCATGCATCGCTGGCTATGAATTATTCAGATGTTAAAAAGACCATAGTTGTAGATATGAAAGGAATTTGTAGCAATAATCGCAAGAAACCATTTTACTGAATTACTGAAATGAATTATTCATGTCTTCATCCCACTTTTTTTCTGTCTGACCTTTAAGCCTTGGCCTATGCTTTTCTGTACAGTGCTGTCATAGGAGGGGAAGCCACATTAATTGTGGCTGAGGGTTCTATCTCGCTATGGATGGCGAGCAGCAGAGTGAACAGGAGGTATCAGCAGGGCTTATGGCTCCTCATTAACCTGCATGGGAGTGATTTTTCTAAATTTTCCTTCCTCGAAATGTGAACATGGCTTTAAAAGCATCTGAAGTGACTGGGGAAGAAAAATGGTCTCACTCAGTCAAACAGTTAAAACATGTCTGGAGTGTTAAGGAACCTTGTAAATGATGCTCCTGGGATCCTTGACCCTAGGTATAGAGTGGTGGCAAGTATGTGACTGGTTGAGCTGTGGTACTTCTTGCAGCCTTGCCTGTGGGACTGGTTTAATTGGGACGATGTGTCTGTACAAGGCTGTAGAGCATTTGCAGGTGTTTTGTCCCATCTGCCAGCTCGGTGCTACGTGGACTAGTCAGAAGAGACTCTGCAATCTGGAAGGATAAGTACACATTATTGAAGAGCTCTGTTTTGGAGCAGGTAGAATGAAGGTCCTGTAAAGATTTTTGGGATGCACTTAGAACTTAATTATGCACAAGACAAAAGTCAAATTTTCTTCCTGTTGACTGACTGGGAAGAATAATTTTTTTCTCATAACCAGTGAGAATCTTTTTTCCTCATTCATGACTACCAGTGCTTACCAGGGTCTACTGCTAAGTAGCCCAACAGCATGTTATTTGACTCTTAAAGGATAAAAAACTGGCCCACAGAGGCAGTTTTGCAGAGCTAATGTTGATGGATTCAGCTTCAGCAATTTATTTCTTATTTGTGAACTAGTATTGCAGAAAAAGGAGGAAGGGTGTTACTGATCACATCTGGTTGGTGCTGCTTCCATCAGTGCAGTGATTTTTGCAGTGCCAATCCAGCCACCTGATTTACAGGCTGCACAAGCAGGTGGTACCTGAAAAGGCCTGATGGGATTCTCTTCCAAGATTTGATTCAAGTAACATCATCTTGGGAGATGTGTTTATTCCATGTATGTGGAAGCATGAAAACTTTTGGTCTCTTCATCATATTTGTGTTTTACTTTGTGAATAGCTAAGTACAAGGAGTATGTTAACAGGCTGAACAGTCACCATAATTTAGAGCAGTAATTTGTAAGCCACATAGTTTCTGATGGTCTTTTGAGAAAGCAGAAGTTCCATACATGGGGAAGCTGGGGGAACAACACTAAGCATCAAAATAATGATTGCCCTTAAGATCACACTAAGTTCTTGAACTTTTTTTCATCAAATTAATTGATAAGCAGGAGACCCATGTTGGGTCCTTCTGTAATTTATGTCAACTGTCACATCTTCCAGAGGTGTTGCAGAATAGTTTAACCATTTTTGGGAAACAGGAAGAATGTCTTCAGAGGGCAAACATTTGAAAAGATCTTGTCATTTCCACATGTATGGGCTTGTTGCTAGATCATGACAGAGATGCTCTCAAGTTCCACAGGAAGGCATCCACTGCTGCACCTCTTCATGGAAAAGACAGGGTAGTGTCTCCCTGAGTATTAGGTAATGTGCAATTCTTATTATAAAAACAATTTGCTGAAAACCCTCTTGTTCCTGACAGCTTCCCTAAGCTGCCCCTATGGTGCCAACATGAGACATTTTGCTTCAGAATACTATTGCACACTTGGGTTGGTTTGAGTAATGCAGCTACCTCATTGTTCCGCAGCACCTGCTCTGGACTGCTCAGCTAAGCAGATAAGGTTGTGAGAGCAAGTCCTTCCTTGCTCCAGTTGCAAAACCTACAGCAGTGTTGCACCAAGTATTGGTTTGGCCCATTTTAATCTTAAGAGCTGAACTCCTGCCAAAATTGAGGATAAGCATGACAACCATTACACTGATTTATCAAAGTAAAAGGGGAGTTGCAGTAGGAATTTTGGAATTTAATGTAGTGCATAAATGGCATTTCCATCAGCAAAAAAAAGAGAAGGTTGATTTATAAGAGAGCGCTCAAATAATTTCTGAATTTCCATATTAATAGGCAAGTGGTACTTCCATTTTTGCTATTATCCCCATATGTGCCATCTTCTTATAAATATGGAAATTTGGTAATTATCTGTAGAACTGCTTTATTTTCAGATTATACCATAGAACTTAATGAATGCAATTTTTAATTTTTGTACCATCATATTTTTTCTAACTCTAGTTGGATTGGTTTATTGTATTGAAAGATAAACTCCCACTTAGCCATCTTTGGTAACATATCCAAAACTAGATGGCTGGTAACTAGTTCATTTCCTTTAACCAAATGCACAGAACTGAACTGTACTTATAATAGATACTATTGATTGGTTACCTTCTCTGTTTCCTGACTTGAAGGACAGGGTGCTGAGTAGGAACTTGCAATAGATATGTTGATAATCAAGAATGAATTCATGTAAATAGCATTATCAGTCAAGAAAACTAGAGCTAATGCCTTACCTCAGCACCATAATGTGGGGATGACAGGGTAAATAATGACACCTGCATGACTGAGTCCTTCAGACACAGTAGTGATCTTTTAGCAATGTGTTAGTGCTAGCCATATGTAAAGACTAAAGCTGGGAGTGTCAGTGGTATTTGATGGATCATACAAGATCCTGAAGAAGCAGCAGTGTGTGGGGCTGAAGTGGTTCAGAATGAAAATTGTACTGCCAGGGGTTTGATTACACTGGATCCGTAACATCAGACTGCTTTTAAACTGTCAACAATCTTGGTATTAGTCCTCCTGTAGCTCTGGGAGCACTAGCCAGGAGACACTCATCTGGTTTGGATGTCTCCATTGAGTAAATCTTCGTTACTGACACAACAAAAGGCATGATGAAAGTAATGAATGTGGGATATTTCTAATGAAAAAAACCAACTTATTTGTCCTCTGTTACAAAAGACATCACAGCAGGTATTTGTTGATGGGCCTTTCCATAATGGACTTCTCTGCAGCCTTCTCTGCAGCCAACTCAGACAGTGAAAATTGCCCTTGTGAAAGGTACTCATACTTCTCTAAAGGTGCCTACATGTTAGGAGTCATGGTTCTCTGTCTTAAAAAAAAATCTAAGAGCTTTCATGTTGAAAAGTTAAAACTTCCTCTCTGATAGCTCATTTTGATTACTTTCCAAAGCACAATGTTCAGTTCAGAAGAAATAAAATACAGAGGGAAACACCATTTACCAGAAGCCTTCTTCCTTGGGATCAAAATAGCATACAAAACCTTGGCTTTCAGTGGTGCTTTCAAATGACTTTTCTACTCCATGGGGTTAACTAGAAGTTAACAATTTAAACTGCCCCATATTTACATGAAATATTATAAATCTGTGTATCATAGAGTTGTTTCACCTATAGAGTAGATTTAGGTGAAGTTACTGCATGCCTTTTTCTCCATCTTAATCATGAGAATTTGTTGAAGATTTGGATTAAGTGTCGTAACACTTTGCAGGGGAAAACAATACGTATCTAATGTAGTGAACCTATGGTGAGACGCAAGGGTTTCAGTTTATATCATCAGCAGTGGCTGAGAGTGCTGGGTGATGAAACTGTGACTGGGATGGCCTTGGTGCTGCTGAGCACAAAGGAAGTTAAGTGGCGGATATAGTCATGTGTTAAGGTAAACGGTTTAAAATAGGAACTGTCACACCTATGTGAATGTGTTGATGGTTCAGAGTTAATTATTGAAGCATTAAATTTTACCTGAGTGAAAATTAGGCCAGTGAGAATGGAGTGAAGCTCTAGCTTTCTCAGAATGTTCTTTCTGCACCACCTGTAAGATGTACACCTTGCTTTTTGCCCTTGTGTAGTGGAAAAATCACACCCTTTTGGAGAAGGGAATACTATTACAGGATCAAGCCACACTTAAAATGTCAAGGACTGAAACTATGCTCATTTACATCACTGACTACTGATCAAAATGATTTCACCAACCTTCCTTCAGAAAACAAATGTTAGGTTTAGCTGGCCAAAGTGATATTTCAGAACTGGTTTCAGCAATGTTTCTGTAGCTTGGCAGTTGGTCTGCAACAGATAAACAGTGAACAGTCTATCAGAGTTGAAATTGGAAGCAGGCACCTTGAAGCATATCTTGAATGTGTTTCTGTTACGGATGGAATTACAAAAGGTGTGTGTGTGGGGTTATTTATTTTTTTAATGCTTCTGTGGTCTTGCTATTAAAATGTTGACTCAGTCTTGGGCACTGGAATACCAAGAGCTTGGATGCAGTGGTGCTTCTAAAACTTGCTTAGATTTGAGTATCTGCAACTGATGCCCTGTTAGATTTTTAAAGGAATCTCTTCCTTTGAAGCATGGACACTGTTGTAACAATCATTTAAAATTACCCATGCACCTGGATAACAGTCCATGGAAATCATTCTGTTCAGTTGTGTGTTAAGCAGGCTCAGGACATCCTCTCTGTGGAGATGAGTGTCTCAGCTGTGAAGCAATCTTTTGTTTCATGTAGATTGACAGGGCAACTAAATGGGAGAAAAGGGCAAGGTGATTGAATGCTTTCAGTTTTCTTACATGGTGTCACTACCATGCAGTAGTGCTTTTCGCTTCCTCATTCTAGAGATAACAATGTTTTTAGTCTTGGAATTTATGGAATTCAATTCTTTCTTTTGTTTTACAGTTGCTTAGCTTTAAGACTTGGCCTCCAACTAGCTCTTTAAATAGAAGTGCTTTGCCTGCCTCTTCCCTTTTTACTCTGCTGCAGAAGAATCTGTCTTCAGCCTGTTGACCACGCCTGAACTTGATATCTGGGTGCATGTGGTGCTACTACATATGGCTATGCACTTTCTCCTGCAAGTCAGCATCCACAACTAGTTCATATGTTCGTTTCCTTCTTGGAATCCCTGTAGGATGATTGCACGGTGTGGGCAAAGGTTGGGTTCTAGCACTAAGGTTTCCTATCTGGTGGCATATCTTAGGCTGAAGAAGAAGTGGGCTCACTACATGGAGGTAGTCATCTCATGCAAAATTGGCTTGTGTCTCTGCAGTATGGTCATACAAAGTCACAAGATGTGAGAGGTATTTGGAGAATTGCTTGAGAAAATAAGAGGTGAAGGGCAGCAGTTGTTTTAAACATGCTGTTTCAACACCTCAGTTGATAGAAATTGGCCTTCTCTGCAAAATTCCTTAGAATGAAGCCTTTTTGTGTCTGTTGAGAATCTGGTCTGGTACACCTGTAGTTGATTTCCATCTCTAGTTCAAACTGAAGCAAATATCTAACTCGTAGAAATGCAGTTAGGAGGAGTCTTCTACTTTCCTGCTGGTGATTCCATATGCTTTTTTGTTCATTGCCAAAGACTTGAAAGGGATTGCAGTAGGATGCAGACAACTCAGCTGAACATGGCTTTCTTTTGCTTTGTCATTTCTGTTAATAGAAAGCTTTCTGCTTTTGTCCGTGTATTTCTGGATTTATATTGGCTTCTGCTTATGAGACTTAAAGGGAATAAGATCTGACCTCAAATTAAGACTGGGCTATTCCTGCCAAGCAATCCAAACCATTTATAGCATTGATTGGTTAAACTCCATGCATTCTTCAAGTCAGTCAATGATGTCAACTGACAAGTTAAATTATTACAGTTAAAGCCCTGCTGTGTTAGTTTATATCTCAGGGCCTCAAAACAGATTTTTTTTTTTATCAGTGTGGGCTTTTGTTTTCTGTTTTTTAAATTGAAGACTGAAATGAAAATGTTTATTTCAAAAAAGTGTTTCCTGTGACGTTGTGTCATATCAAGTCAGGTGTCTGGAGGAACTATCTGCTTTTTCTTGAAAGTCAATAATACAGGCATCTGGAGCTTATTAAAGCCTTTACACTTCGTGTGGCCCTGGGAAGATTGAGACAACTTGTATTTGTATGGTATTGTATTACCTGACATGGCTTGAGGTGTTTGGTTTAGGGGCATGCTATATTCCATGAGAAAAATAGGAGGGGGAAGCTACATACGGAAGAGACACGAAGTAAAACCTGTGGATTCTGATGATTACAGCCCTGGGAAAAAGGGGAGGAAAATGTCTTCTGCAATGTTGCAGTAAGCTTTCATTCCTCACAAAGAGCACTAGGGCTCAAAGCTGTGGGAATAGCCCTGGAATGCAGTGTCTGGCCTATCAGGCCTTCAGTGTACGACTCAGTTGTGCATTCACAAAGCAGCATAAAATGAGGTTTGGTGTCACAGGAGCGAAGGTGATGACAGCCTGAAAGAGTAACAAATAAAAGGTCAGTTTTTGTCTCTTAACTGTATACTCGTGTTAAACTCTTAAATGAATTCTAAAAAGGAGTGACTTGTTTTGGCAGGCTTCCTTTACATATAGTTTGCCCTAGTGCATTACCGCATAATGTCTTCCTGCTGTTGTGTTCCATTTTTTTTGAACCAAGAAGTGACTTTTTAAAAGTGCCTGTGAATGTATTCATAGGGAAAGAGCATAGTGGATTCTGGGCATCTGACTTGCTCCATCTGGGGAAGGAACAAAGTCTCCCTCCATGACACACACTTTCCTTGCCTTCTCTAAGTGTGGACTGAGCAGCAGTATTCTGTGGCTCTGGGCTGGATATTCATATTGGGGTGTTTCTGGACCATGGCACACTGGCCAGGTAGGGGTGATTCCAGTTATGCCCAAGTCTAAACAGTCATTAATTAAATGATGAATCATCTTGCAGAATGAAGTGCTAGATCCCAGCCATTAGAAGTTGGGGCTGGATTTGTTTCACTTGTTCTCTTTTGGTTTGAGTTATTTCATGTATATGAGGTTTTTTATTGATTCGAAGAGATCTGTAACTTTACATTTAATTAAATTTTGGTGTCTTGACAGATGGTCCTTTCCAAAATGAAAACATCTGAAATTTGTTAAAACTGGTTTAGGTTAAGGTATCAGTCAGCAATGCTCGTTTGCAAGAACCTGGGAATTTAATCCTAGATTGTTAGTTTGAAAAAAAACAGACTACAGATATCCCTTAAGTTTTCAAGGACACTGTCTTGCAGTGCTGTCAGCATCCTTGCAGCCCCCTTTGCAGGCACCTCTTCAGGTGAAGTGTCCAGCCCTTCACCAACAAATGCTATTAAGGCAAAGTGCAGGGCAAGGAGCTTGCTGTACCAGCTGCAATCCTGTACTGCCTTGCAGTAGCGATGCTAGAACATTCTGCTCAACTATCAAAATCTCTTAAAAGTGGAGCGTGTACTTTTCCACTGCAGTCTTCTCAGTATATGGACCTTATTTTCTTGTCCTGTGTTTCTACTTTTATTTATCCTCCTTAACATGTAGTTATGTGTTCACAATCTAAACACCCGTTCATAGTTCTATTTTTCTACTGAGTTGTAAGTATTGGGCAGACAGTGCGCTTACATAGACAGTTAGATATCCTGTCACTCTAACAGTGTGCTTGGATAGCTGCCCAGACCGTCAAATGAGCTTTTTAGAGTTGTTTTCTGTTTCTTATTTATGTACTTCTTTTGCTCTTTGACTTCCAGGATACGAGTGAAGAAATGGGTTCAGCTGCTGTCTGCCTACAGTCAACTTGCAGCTGCTGAGCTGTTTGAAACAATGCATCTACTGTATATTTCTGGGTTGGTTTTTTATCTAACAACCAAAAAGTTCTGCTCCTGAGTTTTAGTCTTGCGCTCTTGAAGGTAGTACTGTTTTAATTTTGTTGGAAAGAAAATTTATCTGTAGGAGAGATTTCTTCTGACTGCTGTGCTTCCATAGTGCCTTAGGCTGTTCTAGCAAAGGTATAAAACAGGGCAGCATGAGCAAAGCAATGGAAAAAACGGAGCCGGTCACAACCTTGATGTGGTTCATTGCAGTGTGGTGCTGTAATATCTTAGGCCATGTACTGAAAAGGTGCCTGCAATGCTGTGGTACTCTGTGGGATAAGAAAAAACCAAATTATGCTGGAAGGGATGTGTGTCAGGATCTTGGGATCTCTTGGACTCTTGAGTACAAACGGTTAGAGACAGGAGGGGAGGTATTGGTGCACCATGGGCAGTGTGCCCACATAATTCTATGTGCTTGTTGGTTTTGTGTGTGTTTTCTTGTTTAGCTCTTTGTTGCTGTTGTTTGTGTGGGGTTTTTTTGTTGTGTGTGGTTTTTTTTTCTTTAAGACTTCCTACTGAGGTATTGTAGAGTATGTGGGTGCAGCCTTCAAGGCAACTCCATAAAATAGTGAGCAGCATGCATAAACTTACCACAATTTATAGTGAGTCATTGCCACTAAACATAGACCATTTATTCTACTGCTTCCGGAAGAAAAAGATATTTCCAGTTTTTATAATGAGCGTTGTGCACTCTTTTGGCAGTTGAACCACCACATATCCCTTTTGCTTCAAAACTGTGGGTTTTCTGTCACTTTAGTGTAGTTTTCTTCTTCATTCCCTAGCCATTAACAGACGTTCAGTGAGTAGTATACAAAATAGGCTGAGAGACACTTGCTTGTTGTTACTGCCTTAGTCACTGGCCACAATCGCTCTCCTCCTTTCAGAGATCTTACCTGTTTCTTACACTGTCCATAGCCTCCATCCTCCAAGACATGAAGGCAAAGATTTTGAGGAGTGTGTACCTGACTGACTGGGTTTTGCTAGCATCTTTTGATGTTCTCTGTGCTGAACTGTCTGGCTGTTCAGGCTGTCACCAGTGTGTCACAGAGTTGGAAGGTGCTATAAAGTCTGTCTGAGCACATTTTTTCTAGTGATCTCTGCAGAAAGGAATTCCTCTGGACAGAAGAATTCCTGTCATTTACGTGGGTATTTGCTCACCAAAAATCCCTTGAACGTATCTTTGCAGGGTAGCACTCATTTATGTGAGCTGATGAATAAAAGCACATTATTTCAAACAATATACTTCCCTTCCACATGCTGCCTTCAGCCCAACAGCCTCCAGACACCTTCACGTTACTGGATATTGTCTGTGGTCCTGACAGCTATCCCTTATCAGGCCTCACTAAGCCCTGCTAAACTGAAACTATTGGGTGACCAAGTCCCATGACATTGAAGATGCTGAAGATGCTGTATTTTAGTCTCCATTTTAGTATTTCTTGTGAATATGGTGATTAGTGGCTTCAGGTCATAGACAAGGAGGGAGGTACCTTCTGCCCCTCAGTTATTTGTGTATGATAGCAGCCATGAAAATAGGTTTTTTGTAGCAGCTGTACTGGAATGCATGACCATGTCTAAGCTGCCTCAGGCTTGGAGGTGCCACGGGTGTCAGTTTTGAACCACAAAGCTGAGAGGACAAGTGTCAGTGGGGATCACTGCTCTTACTGCCACCTGTAACTTTCCTGCAGACAAAGCATGTTTGACAAAGGTTCTGCTATTCAATTATGCTTTTTTACTGAATTTTCTCATTTGTAACACATGAGAACTGAACAAAATGAAGAGCTAAAAGATATATTCTCACTCTTTCTTTGTCATCTTTAGCAGAGGTTGGTCCATGGCATTGTGGAAAATGCCTATAGACTCCTTTAAAGACTGGTCCTTCCCAGTAACAGTGGTTTGGTTTAAGTTTGTGAGCACATTTGATGAAAAATTGTGTCCCTACAAAAACAACCCCAAACTGTTGACTGGGGCAGTGTAACACACTCCCCATGAGCTGATAGGACCCATTTCTGTTGGGGCTTGCAGTGACCATATATGTTGATAGAAGGTAGAACATGACGGTTTAGTTGTCTCACTTGTCATCACTGGATTCTACCTTTACTCACTCTGAAGACTTCCTTGAAAAAATTCTTTGTGACTTTTTGAAAGGTGACTGGGAGATAGTGTTTTGTTTCCTGCTATGACAACTCCCTTCAACAGACCTTTTAGAAAACTGAAAGAACAAATGCATTTGGAAAGAGCGTCTATTAATAGCTTCCTTTGAAACGTTTTTAAATCTTGGCTTTAGTGCTTAACTCTGTGAGGTCAAGCATGCTCTTCCCTTGGCAAAAAGATAGGCCAAATAAAAACTGTATAGCTAAAAGTAGATGTGGGTCTTTGCTGGTTCTGCTTTGATGGCAGAACTCTCAGGTGGATGGATAAATGTTTCCCACCTCCAGTTTCTTGTCTTTTAACTTCAGCATTTATTGTTAAGCTATCTTGCCTTATATTGCTTATGCTGAGAAGACTTGATAGTGCAATCTCTAGGCATTAAATTTGGTAGAAAGAATCTCTGCTGAGCTGGTGCATTAAGCTGGGAAAATGCTTTTAGGCACACTTCTAATGGATGATTTTAACTGGGTTTGTGACTGGGTGCTGCTGTCCTTCTGTTCACAATTTACCATACAAATGTCTATTCGTCCTCCAATCCTTAAACACATAGAGAAGAGACGACTAGTTTGCATGGGTTATCTTCTGAAAGCCACTTTTTAAATTAAGTGCAAACTGTGATTCAATCCACTGCCAGTATATTATGCTTCCTTGATAAACTTTCATTATCACAAGTCAAGATTCCCTTATTAAACTTTTCTATTAAAACAGAACGTGAAGAAGCTTCCAAAATTGACATTGCTTCTGCTATGTCACTTTTAGTCTAATATAATGTAAATAGACAAATAAGATATCCCATTGTGTTAGCCTAAGGTTGTTAAACACGCCCTTGAAACCAAAGACGAAATAAAGCACAATTAAAACTCTCATAGCAAGACAGCCCTGTGGCATAGCGTCCCTTCCTGGCAAAGCGAAGCCAGGTATTGAAGACCGAAGGGCTATTAGGAGTCTGAGAACATCTTTAATTAACTGCTTATGGGTATAATACATTCCTGGGCTGTGAGCTGGGTTTAGCTCACAATGCGATAGTTTAATAGACAGCAAATCTCTCTACAGCTGAGCAGGTTGCTCTCAGCCATAACGTTGAGACAGGACTGCAGTACTTCAGATTGCCAAGGAAAGCTTTATCCCAAGGCTTTCTGTACCTTGACAACCTAAGGAAGAAAAAGTATTTCAGTGGGATGGTTCTTGCCAGCTGGAACAGCGACTTCAGTGGTAATCTGGTCTTCACCTGAGGTGGTGTCTTGAGCAATCCTGGTGCTCTTTGGAAGCACTTGATCAAAATTTAGAATGGTATCATGTAGCAGTGTGTCAAGATAGTCCCTTCCACCTGTCTTCACAGGGGACCACTGGCCCTCCAGGCATATCACTTAAAATTTGAGAGCAATAATTGAATACCTGTGATGTGGGGCAGTGCAGGTCTAATTCACCTGAGACTTGTTTAGACATCTAAGTGATGTGTGGTACACATTGTATAGCCCTGTGTCAAACAGGGAGGCTACCTCAAGTCCTGGAAGCATTACTGTTGCACTAGTGAAATGCTACAGTCGTTTTATTTACATCTCCTTAGGAGTC
This sequence comes from Chloroceryle aenea, assembly GCA_013399075.1. Taxonomy (NCBI): domain Eukaryota; kingdom Metazoa; phylum Chordata; class Aves; order Coraciiformes; family Cerylidae; genus Chloroceryle; species Chloroceryle aenea. Next base: position 60,504 of record VWZY01000508.1, read on the forward strand.
CTTTCTTCTTCTTAATTAAGTTAAGGTGTCAAATTGCCAGTGCTCGAAAGAGCAGAATCGGCTCGGTGCACACTGAGGATCCTGCCTTGGTGTTGCACTTGTGCCCAGCCAGTGTTGTGTGGGGTCTGCAGTGTGAGCAACTGAAGCATGCCAGGCACAGATGCTGCTCTTGATGGGAAGGCAGACAAAAGAGTTTTCAGCTGGTAACTTGTAAGTGCCTTATTCCTCATGCTATTGGAATAAATTTGGTCCTCTTGGGACTCAGCTTTCCATCTCCTACTTTACTGCTGTACTTTTCCTCCACTGAATAGATTTAGATCTTGTGCTTGGTGTGGTGATGATAGTGATGAGCTGTTGTCAAGTTTAAGTATTTTTGGTAGGCTGCAAGTTTTCTGGTGTAGCACTTGATTTTATGTACTCCCCCCTCGCCCTTAATTTTTGTCCCATTTTGATGTTTTTTTCTGTTTTCAGGACAAACCCATCCTTCTGATCATGGAAATGTAATGTTTTGATTATAGTAGTAACTTAGACTGAGTTTGTCTTGTGCTTCTACATTCTCTTTGTTATTGCATTGATTCTGGTATTTTTATTTTTTTTCTTTTGTTGTTCTGCTTTGAAAAAAATCCCACTTAAAGTACTGAGCAAATACACTGGGGACAGCCCTCAGTCCAGGTTGAATATCATATTCTCATTGTCTGAGGCAATGACTAGATTCTTTTAATTTATATCAGATGGTTCCAAATACTTGGTATATCTTCTTGTAAAAAGGTGTTTTCTGATATTTGTTGCTTTAGCATTCTTTAGGTGGCTGAAGTTCTCATACTAAGTGTTATTTTTGCGTATTAGGAAAATAAGGAGAATTTTTCACCAAGGGGATTGATTAGATATTCCAAATCACAGTAATTGCTGGTGTTTTTTTTTAGTGTGGGTGTTCTTGGTGGGTTTTTTGATATTTCTTTGGTTGCTTGCTGGCTTTTTTTTAGTGTGGGTTTTGTTTTTTTGTGTGTGTTTTTGTGTTCTTTTATAATTCTTCTACTGACTCGTAAGCTATTAAGATCCTAGTCTTTCTCTGTAGAACTCTGTGGATAAGAACAGTTCTGTGCCAGGTATCATTATTACAAAACATGAATTAAGTTGGAAATGAAATGTAAAAGATTTTCAAGTGCTCTTTGAAGGCAAATAGTCTTACTTGTTGGACAGCCTGTTACTTTGTACCTGGAAGCATTTGAATCAGTGCCCTTGCACATGGTGGGCTCAGGTACAGATGTGGATCCTTAGAGGGATTTTTTTCATAGCATTTAATTAGTCTTGATTGACAACTAGAGATTAGGACTGGTGAGGTGCTTTGAAACCTTTTCCCTGCCTTTTCTATCTCTAAAAGAAGAGACACATTGCTTTCTGTTTTCTTTGTTGTTTTTACTGCCTTGTATTGCTTCTGCTTGGTAAAAGCTAGTTCAAGTCAAGGATTATTATTTCATCCTAGAGGAGATTCTCTACTGTGCCGTACTTCCTTGTGGCTGACAGAGTAGTTGTGTCTCCTGTGACGGGCAGATAGGCAGAGCTAAGCACTGACAATAGAAGAGAACCTGATGTGGGTATTGTGGGTGTTGGTCCAAGGTCTGAAATGTAAAACAGAAGCACCAATATTTCTGATGGTAAGAGCAGCTTTTTGGGGTCCTTTAAAGTACTTTTCTACCAAATTAACTTGTTCTCTTCTGAGGACTTGATGAAAAAAAGGGATCATATTATATCTTAGAAATCAAAAAAATACTTTGTTTAAAGCATGTTTGTTTGCAGAGCTTAAAATTGCTAAAAAATGTTGTGTGAAAGCTCCAGACTTGCTGCTCATGACCAGGCTTTGATTCATCCTTTCCTGTATTGAAGAGGTGGAACCTTTCCTAGATTGATTGTTTCCATTCTAAATGTTATGGAATTATTAAGCAATGCTTCAGAGTGCACTGAATTTATGGCCATTATTTTCTAATGAATTCTGGTTGAGCTGACAACTTTGATCAATTCTACCTTTCAGGAGTTTAAATAGGAAGGAGAAATAAATAAATAATACTTTGGCCACAAGGCAGTGCAGCGTTTGGAAATGAAGCTTGAAATGTCCAACTGAGTTGCATTCATGAAATATTAGGTCTCAAGTTTGTAACCCTGGATGGGATGTCATGGAACCCAGTGCTGGCATGTGGAGATTGTCTTAGAGATTTTCTTTAATCTTCTGAGCTGGCAGGGTATGAAAGATTAAAATGCACTGATCTATCAGACTTGCCACCTCTAGTTCAGGCTTGTTATTTATGTGCTATGTGGACAGCAATACTTTATTAATTGCATTGCTGGCCAACGATCAATGTGACAAGCTTAGCAAAGAGCACAGTTATTCATCAGAGAGTTGTCAAGAAGTAATTGCCCTCATATGCATTCGAATAAGTTAGTGTGAGAAGCAGAGTGGATGTACTTTTATCACTTTCAAGAGCAGGTGTCAACAAAATTAAAATCTGCTAAGGTACTACTAAATAAATTGCAAAGGAATTTTTTGTGATGCAATGATAAAACTGCAAAGTAAGACGAAGGGTTGTGCTTTAATTGCTTATGTTTTCCAGTATTTTAGAAGTTTTTTTAAGAAACTCTTTTCCATTACAGCATTTGTTATCAGGTACACCTTCCTAAGGTCAGGCACGTGGTTTGCAGCTCTTATAAAAAGAAGTGGAATGTTGAGATGTAACTTTGCTGAAAACTGTTCTTCAAATGTTAAAATGTGCAGTGCTGGAGCTATTGTGTTAAACTCAGAATATATTTAGATCTACCATGACATTCTTTCACCTTTTGTGGGAAAGCACATCAGTAATAAAGTTTCACTGCTCTTCTTTCTGCAGAGGTGAAGAATTAAGACTTTTCACCAAAGACTGCTATTTTGAGGATTGTCAAAAGCACTGGGGAAGTGACAAAGGTAAGGCTGAATTTGTCATCTCTGTATTGGTCCCTCTTGCACCTGACAGTACTAAGTTGTCTCACATTGTATGTTTTCTCCGTCATCCTAGGTAACCTCATAGCTCAGCTGTGGTGCTAACAGTAAGTGATGCAGCGCTCTTTTGCACTTAGATGTGTGCAAGTGGTTGTCACTGACCTCAGTGAGAGTGACAGGAGCCCATCTTCATTGGGTTTAAGAGGGTGAAAACACTGTGTAGCTTTGAAGCATAATTGAATCCAGCCAAACACAATAGTAGTGTCTACTTAATATAGTACCTTCCTGAGGTCCCTTTTTGGGTCAGTACTGGCCTAGTACCCAAATGTGGGCATAGAATCTGAACAGTGGGTAATGAGTTGTATACTTCAAGCTGAATCTGACCGTAGATTTAGTTTCTTGTCTTGAGTGCCTTGCTCTGTAAGATCAGTTTTTATGGAGCTCTGTATTTCAATTTATATTTAATGCATGTGCAAACTGGACTAGCACCATAGACTGCATACGCTCTGTGTTGTCCTTATGTTTTTACTTTGTTTACGTGGTTTCTGGGGATTTCTGAAAATCCTTTGAAGAGAAGATGTGTAGAGAACCTGTTCAGAAGGTAACATTTTGAAATATAGCTGAGGCTAAACCTGACACTAGTGCTTGTTTGTTTATCATACACCTAAGCAGTGATGTATTAGGCTGATTCTCCAGAACTCCGATTGCTAAACTCATAAAAAGTAATAATGGATGGAGGCCAGAGAGGAGTAGAATTGGGGGATAAAATGGGATTTCATTGGCATTAGTGTGTTTTGGTAGGAAAGGATGAGCGAAGGGATGAGTCAGTTTCTAGGTTATTAAAAGGAAAGCTGGCAGTGTATATATTTACATTTGCTCATCATAGTCCACAGCCTGTATGATCATCATAGTCCGCAGCCTGTATGATAGTGATACCTGTTTAGAATGGATTTCTGTGGTATTCAGAGTCATGTTTAATGATCTTACCTGGAAGTTCTGTGTCTGCCTCCCCAGTCAAAATGATCTCATCTAAATATTAAGGAAGGTGCTATTAGTAATGACTACTTAATCACACACCTAATGCATGCTGCTAAAAGAAGAGAAATAACATAGTTTTTAAGTAGGTATGAGAGGTTTTGTCCAATTGCAAGCCCACATAAGCAGACAAGGCTGAAAAATGTGTTATTACTTCAAATATTGTTAGTATTACCTGCTTAGAAAGAAAATCAGCGGTGAACATGAACTGGGAGGAGGGGTACTACTGTTATGGAGCAAACTGAAGCAGCAAGTGAAAGACTTAAGTATTTTCTGCTGTGTCTAGTAAGATGAGGCCCTGTGTCTGCTGGAAACTCTTGCTTCCCAGTGTAAATGGATCTTTATTGTATGTGATACAAGGCATCCAGCTTTTTATTACTGACTTGCAAAACAAAATCAGCCTTGGACAAAAAGCTTTATCCAAATGGGGTTAGGAGGGCATTGTCAAGAAAAAATACTCTGCATGGAAGAGTCTTGTATGGACCAGAGTTAATGCATACAATTAGTAAAGCTCATCTGTGCTTCCTCAGCACTAGTATGGACTGTACTCAGTTCACATAGTCAAGTTCTTACTGTGTGCTCCAGCAAGACTATGAACTTGACAAAAGTATCCCTCACAAATTCCCTGCAAAACACTTTTTTTTCTTAGTAACCCATTCCAATGCAACTTTCTTAGCCAATTTCTGGTCTTGAAACACTTTGCCTTAATGCCTAAAAAATATTGTTAATAATGCTTTGCCTTATAAATTCCTTTGATAAGTTGTCAGACTGGATGCTATAGTTTCTGTTGTTCCCGGATTCCTCCTCTTCTTGGTGTTTGCCTACAGTTTTTAAATCTCTGGCCAGTGTTTGTGTGGTCACTGAAGTCTAAGCCTGAGTAGATCCTAGCATTTGTACATCACAGTAAACTCGAGATTTTCAATCAGGGCAGTTAGTTTTAAAATTAAATGTTATGTTTTTCTGAAACAGGACAAGGAATTAGTTGTATCATTGAGATTTTCTGTAGATTGGTTATTTTATATATTGGTTGGGTTAAATTGGCACCTCTGACCCTTGAGAACTGGAGCGGTCATCAAGGGGAGAAGAGTTTTAAGGAAGAAGCATGGTAGCTGGCAACTAATGCCTAGGCAGTTATTGCTGTCAAGTTAATTGCTCCCGTTACATGTTCTAGTATCTCACTGGATGAGTGAGCTTTTCTCATGTCCTGCAGACACTGTCACGTTACTTTCTGCTTGTGTTGTGCAAAAATGTGACCATGGGCATGATGGGGTGTATGTGCCTGTGTGTTGTCTTCAGGGTGTAATGCTGCTTCTAAACACAACAAAATCCTGTGCTGATACTGAAGATGGACAAGTAGAAACTAAGTACCTTTGTAAGAACTGATTTTTATTAATAGATTGGTGGATGTAAGATCTGCTCTGGAAACTTCATTTTCACTCAACTCACTGGTTGAAGAAGGTATAGAGCAAAATTTGTGTCTGATGTGATACTGAATTTATCGTGCTTCTCTTTCCTTTTTGGATCCTAAGATTTTCTTTAGTTAAAGGTTATGGCTTTTAATTATAAATTTAGATTCTGCAATACATAGCTATGGAAACTAAGCAGACAGAGTCTTGAAACACTTCCATGGGGTCTGGGAGGTAATATTTTTTCTCTCATGATACTCGTGGCTGCATTTCTGTTCTGACACGGAGAGTGAAAATTCTCCAGGCACATTTCTCTCCCTGGGTGTCAGGAATTGATAATGGGCCGTTTGAAGAGTGAACCCCATCCATACATGAGATGAGATTCAGAAGTAGCTCTAGGGCATTCCAAGATGCTGCACTTAAAAGAATTTCAACATCTGAACTCAAGTCAGGATCAGGGTGGAAACTGTTGTGGGAACTGAAGCCCTGAAAATGGCAACTGTGTTTTGTTTCTTTCCATTCCTTGCAGGCTACAGCTATTTCAGTGTTCAGTGTCATGACTGATTATTGCAGTTCTTGACAAGTTAACCTTCACACCAAACTGGTAAATACTGGCAGTTGATAGTATTTTGCATCAGTAGGCAAAGATGACTAGATAGACCACCTGACCAGCTCTGGATAAAGTTCAGTTAAGGGGCTTCTCTATGATCCATTTTCCAGCTGGAGAGCGCAACAGAAAACAAAAGAATTTGCACTGTGAGAAGTTCAGTATGTCAGGCAAGACACTAAACAAGTTGGTGAACTTATCAGTTATAAAAGTACAGACTCTGGTCTTTTATCTGGTGTGACTTGGAGTTATTCTAAATCTAAATTGTTATAAAAATCTGACTCAAGTCTACCACATGTACTTAGCCCATGCAGTTAATATTTTTAAAGCAGTATCTTCTTTGTCAGATAGACCTGACTGTAAAAGCTTGTCATTTACCACCTTTCCCCTTATGTTCTACCTCAGATTTCTTTCCCAGTTTGTAGACTGAGTGACCCTTCAGTGTGACACCTACACATGATGTGACTATTCACACTAATTCATTCTGGTATTCCCTCTTTTCTTCTCCATGTTGAACTTATTAATCTGTTCCTACCAGGAGTTTCAGGCTTGAAAATAGGATGAATGTTGGTTCATTTTGCCTCTTCAGTATAGTATGCATACATGTGTGTATATACTATATAGTTGGGCCAAAGCCCAACTAGAACTTAGTGTAGCTACTGCTGTTAGAAGGCACTAAAAGAAGTCTCTTTAGCTACATGAGCAATAAAAAGAGGACTAAGGAGTGTCTTAAGAGACAGGTGATAGGCCTAGACAGCACAGCTTTATGAAAGGCAGGTCCTGCTTGACTAACTTGATCTCCTTCTTTGACAAGGTGACCCACTGAATGGATGAGGGGAAGGCAATGGGTGTTGTTAACTGGATTTTAGTAAATCTTATGGCACAGTTCCCACAGATTTCTCCTGGAGGAACTGGCTGCTCATGGCTTGGATGGGCATGTACTTTACTGTGTAAAAAAACTGACTAGTGTTTGTTCTGTGGTTTGGTAGACTGGGTTAATGGTTGGACTCTGATCTGAAAGGTCTTTTACAACCTAAATGATTCTATATTTAGCATTTTTTTGTATAAATTAATATATATATAAATGTATGGAAGAATGAAGTTTTTTTACTTATCCATGTATCAAGTGCTATTTCTGTCATTGGGAATATTTCTTAGGGTTTTGTATTGGAAGTAGTGTGTAGACATAACTGAGATCAGGAGCTGTCTGCACTGGACACTGTATAGAAATTCCAAGTATGTCTTGAGTTTACTCCAGGTGAGAGAAAGTATGCAGTAAGAGAAGTATGGCTCTTCATTAGGAGAGCAGAATTTAAGTCATTCAACAAAATGCTGCTTCCATATGTGTAAAAAAAAAAAAAAAGTGAATAACTTCTGTGCTGTCCCCATGCCCAGACCACACAATACTTCTTCCAAGTCATTTGATCTGCATGCAGTCCTACTTGGTGTCATTAAGTCATGCTTGTTTTAATATCTCTCTCCGATTAGCATTTTCCTGTGGGAATGTTTGAATTGCATATCATAGACAATTAATATAAAAGTCTTCTTAGTGGTGTCTTTCATCTCAAGAGTCTCAGGATTTTTTAGTTTTGAGAAATGAAGATGAAAAATGTTCTCTATTCTGGTCTCTTTATACTTTGCTTTATTAAAGAGCTCTTGTGGTCGGCATCACACTATTAAAAAGCTCGAAGCTGATAGCCACAATATTTCATGTGCGGTAGACTTTACAACAAATTACAACACTGACTGCTGAGACTATCTAAGTTGCTGGAAAAATGGATTTAATTGTCCATTCTGAAACTATTTCCAGGATCAAATAGAATTTCTTTAACTACTCATGCTCTTTACAACCCTGGTTCAATTCTGTTGCAGTAAATCTGATGGGAAAGCAGAAAGGCAAGTTAAAAACAGCACTGATGTTTTATAGCACGGACATTAAACTATAAGTCATCTTCAAATTAAAGTACTAGGTTGAAAGATTTTCTACTTGGAAGGATTTCTTCCTATCTGGAGATATAATTTGCATTTTTAAGTCTCTTCTTAACCAATGGTTAGGGGGAGGATTGTGGGGGTGGAGAGAGTTGTATAGGGTTCTGTTTCTTTACTATCTCTATTTAGTTCTTTAGCTTGTTGACATTTGTCTTGCAGAGGTTTGAGAGAAAGTTTCTCCCATTTGTTAAGTATGTTAATATGTTGCTGCCTCTGGTTTACTTAAGCATTTAAATGACAAATTGAGACAAATTTATTTTTTCTTTTTAAGGGAGTAGTCCATGGAAGTCTTCAGAAATGTTTAAAAATACATATATTTGTAACATGTTTCCTGATAAATCAGTAGGGAATTACGTCCCAGGGAGTTTTTGTCCTTTGTTCTGTTCTAAAACCTCTCATAGCCGTAGACAAATCATGGTTTCTTCATGCTCTATTCCTTATCTACAATAAGAGTAATTGTAGATAGATAAAGGAAGTTATTTCAGCTCTCTTTTTTTTTTTCCCCCCCAAGGTAGTAGACTTCTGAGAGAGGGCCATTCCAACTGTGCATGTGTATGGCACTTAGTGCACTTCTCAGATTCTGTCTTAAAATTACATTTTGAAACTGAGTTATTGCAGATTAAAACTTGGAGTTTTAATTCTCGGTACAAGTGATATTGTCTAAAGCAGGAAAAACATACAAGTGGAAGACAAAATAAGTTCTCATGCTTAATGCAGTAATACTTCATATCAAGTGAGTTACTGCTTCTCTGAAAAAGTTGTAAAACGGATGCGTTCAAATGCAGAGAGTATGAAGACCATAGTTGACAGTGCTTTTGGAAAAAAAACCAAACTAGGTGCAGTTCAATGATAATTTTACTGCTCATCTCTTTTGTTTGAATATAGAACTTCTAACCACCCTTGGTATCTGATTGTAAAAGTCCTTTTTTTATTCCCCAGATTTTGCAGTGCATTTTGTGACAGTGTTTAATATTGTCTATGAAGAAGAACGTGCTTGAAAACAGTCGGAACTGTGATTGGAATGTGGGATTTGAGTGCTCTGCAGCAAGATAACACGTGTTGTTAATACAGTTCTCATCAATGCTGCTTGAAAAAGAATTGTTTGGGTAGCAAATGGAGGCAGATTTGCACCTTTGAATGAAAAGTTCCTGTCAAAGCTTGAAGGAAATGATTAGGTTTTTGGACATAGCTGATGTGTTTGCCATGCTGTTGCCTGAGGGACTTGGACATTGTGACATGCTGCTGTGCTTTGGGGAGCAAATTTTTTGTTAAGAAATGCTCTATTGGAAGAAGAGAGTATGAGCAAAACTCCCAATATAATGCACGATAAGAATTTATAAGTGGAGTGATCTACTTGAATTCCAGATGGAAGAAGATGAATGCATTGCTGTAATGTGGTCCTGAAAAATTTTTTGTCTACATAGTTCTATAGTACAGGTCATAAATTGCATTAATCAAATGTGGAGGTTTTGAAGTAGTAATATTTTTTAAACAAATTAACTTAAAGTGAACAGAACATTGTTCTGCAGTATATTTGGATAATTCATTTTTAAGCAGAGTGCTTCTCAATTCCTGGAATGCATGAAGAACAGACTCTTTAGAAACACAGACCATTTCACTGGCAGGAACTTGACTAACTTTATTATAGAGTAACATGGCTGTACTAGGTCTGAGTAAACCAGTTGTGATATAGAATTGATGTTAATCAAACCTGAATCTTTAGATTTTTATTTAAATTGCTATTTTTGCCTATTCCTTTTTTAGTACTATCTAAGTTGGAGCTAGTACTAAAAAAAGCCAAAGCACTTGAATCATGTGAGTCATGTATCATGTAGCACTCTGAAGCATGGCAGCATACTTGTGAAGGAGACTGTTCTGGGAAATGGATTTTTTTGACGAACTAAAAGATCTGTGTAGTTCAGGTTGCTGTCAGTGTTTCAGGCTTTTCAGCCAAGGTTGATACTGCGTGCCAAATTTTGTGGAGGCTTAATCTGAGGTACAGCACCAGCTGAACAAAAGGGTGCCTGTCCGATGCAGAGTTGAAGGCGATAAGTTTAAGAAACCAGCTACCCTGTTTCCAGGGAGATCAAACTCGGTAATTAGGGAGTTCAGCAATCTTGGTTCTTTTACACAGTCTCTCCGTGTTATAATTAATTCAGTATTCAGTTTGCCAGTTTGTGGATTAGGTTTAGATTATCACTCTGATGTGTGCCAGCTGGACTTCCTTGCACCTGAAGGCCTTTAATTTGAAGATTATCTGGAACCTTGATGCTAATGCTAGTGACCTCTGTTATCTCTGCTCTTCAGAAAGTGTTTCTTTAATGGTTCGTTTGCACCGAGGAGCATGGCAGGCAGTCATCCACAGTGTTTGTACAGGTTGTGCTAATGAGTTAGCATCAGCACCTACCTTCCAATTACACTTGACTAATCTAGAAGCTAACAGCTGCTGAGGTTTTTCTGTGGTTTGGTAGAAAGGTGATACTGCTCTTCTCTATCTAAATGAAGAAATGTGAAATGGTTTTGATTAGGAGTTAGAAGAGATACAGGGACAGTGGTGCTGTCTGCCTGATTAAGTCTGAACCTTTTATGTAACTGGCTTTAGAAGTCATTCCAACTGGGAATTGAGTAGGGGTATGTTTTTGGAGCCATCTGTGAGCAGAAAACAGAAGAGCTCTTTTGAAAAAATAAACTCAGCTGCTTATTTGTTCATGGGTCTATATCCCTGATCTAATGTGAAGTTGTTGCCTCCCTTCTGTTCAATGAAATTAAGATTAAAACCTCCTTTAAATAGCTCTATGTGTAAATGCAGACTTTTAAGGTATAGGCAAAAATCCTTTAAAAAGACACTTTCAAGTAACAGGTATTGGAGTCCTTTTTTTAAGTACTGTTATTCCTATAAACTTAACTTCACAAAGTATTATAAAGGATACTTAAACATACAAGGAGACCAATGCACAGAGATTGTGGTAGTACCTTTGTGGCACATGGGCCTAACCTGGAACAGCTATACTGTCTGCTGCTTGTATTCTCATCCATGGAATCACTTTGCAACTGGCAGTTTTTAGTTCCTGGTTCAAACTGGGATGTCACTCCCCTCCCCCCCGTATTTTTCAGCATCTCTGCTGATACAGTAGCAGATAATTTTTTACTGTTATGTTCTATCCCCATAGCTCACATTTCTATTAATGGGAACTTGACAATTAAATCCCACTGCAAATACATCACTGAATTTAATTTAAACTTGTAAATAATTTGGCCTAATTTTTTTTCTTCAGCTGCCTTGAGCAGAGGCATGTCTCAAACTTGAGGATGACAGGTTGTTTTAGGGGCAGAATCTTTTTTTATGCAGTAGATAAAGTCATAATCACGTAGCCTTTAGGGAACACGCTGCTTATATCTAAGGAGTGTTTCTGGTAAAGAAGTGTCTTTTAAAGAGGATTTGTGTGTTTGTCACAAGAGCTGGTTTGGTGGAGCCTAATGAGCAAGTTTCAGTCAATGGGCTTTCTTCCTGAAACCTCTAAAATACTTTTCCAAACCACAAAACCATCATGACTCCTGAATCAAATCTGTTTCTATTTCTATCATCTGTTTCCTTGAGCCTTTTGAATCAGTCTGTCAGTACATCTTGAAAGCTACCAAAATGGAGTACTGCTGTTGAAGCCACCAGGAGGGGGAGGAGGGGGATATCTCTTCTGTGATGGGAACCTTCCTTCACAAAATGTGTAGAGAGTACTTCTTCCTCCGATGTTGCTTCAGTGCAGTCATTTCCCCTGCTCAAAACCAGAGTGTTACAAAGTGTTGCTCATAGGGACCTGTGAAACCAGCTTACTGGTCTTTGACAGTGGTGATGGAGGGGTTGCCAGTTCTGTTTATAGCTTTACTTGTAGGTAGCCGTCCTAAGACTTTTCTTGTAATACGTATCCAAAAGTTATAAAGCCCTGCATATGATCTTTCTAATCGGCTTTCTTTAGAGCTGATGAAATAATTTTTCATTATGATTTGGTTAGTCCTTTCTAGTTAATGCAAAATGTTCAGACCTTAAAGAATTAATATTTTAAGACTTTTCCTTTTATATTTAAGGTATAAAGCTTTGGGGGAAATATCTAAAATGTTTTATTTAGAAAACAAAAATTAAGACTTCTCAACTGTGGTTTTTCAAACTCTCTTCAGGTCCAAATAGATTAGTAGTTTAGATATGGAACAATGGATTTTTAAAGCTATTGTAATTGGCTTGAAATAGCTATCCCTTAAAAATTTCAAGAATTAGTATCTGTTGCAGATCAGGCTCTGTGTTCGGTATGGGAGGCTGAAACTCAGCCCAGCCTCTCATCTGGGGCTGCTTAAGTTCTACCTCTTTAGTGAAGTTATGCAGTTTCATGCCAGCTCTGGCGTTGCAGAGTTTATTTCCCAAGAGAGAGGACCCATTGGAAACTCAAGAATAACTCGCAGTTATCAATTTGATAGCATCCTTTCAGCCTGTTACTAAGCAATCCATGGTGCCTTTAGGCACGTGATGTGGGGGAGGATGTTGCACCAATACTACACTAAAATAATGTAAAAGCCTTTAAGTAAGTCCCTTCTTGTATCTGCAATATTTCTGTGAAGCCTTTTGACTTCATCTTTTTTGTTTTTCCATGTGGTTTAGAATCTGTCAAGTGTTTGAGCCTTTGTTGAGAACTGGGAGATCCTACAAGTGGGATTTCAGCTGCAGGAATGTCTCTTTGAAAGAGTTTTCTGCTGGATTAACTGCTTTTCACCAAGGCAGGCTCATGAGGCAGAGGAAGGGAGCTAATAGCTCTGACCCTTTAAAAAGCAGCTTCCTTATTTGACTAAGTTAATGCAGATGGAAAATTCTGTAATGCATGCCCAAATGAGCAATATCCTCTGTGCACAGTGACAGATATCCCAGAACTTTGCACCACTGTGAAAACATTTCCTGCCATATGAGTTTCTGTAGGGAGGAATTCAAATGGTTTTACTTATTTTAGGAAGCTGTGTATTGGAAAACATCAGGTGTCTGTGCAATTGGCTGCTTTAACTGATCCTTCAGATCAGCCCTGATCTGGATTTCCATGGTGTTACGGAATTTAACTGGGTAGTCTAAGGAACTTGGAATAATTTGTTTAACTCATATAAGGGGATTATTGTCTGGTGCCCACCTTTAAAGATGCTGCTTGTATCACTTAAACTGTGAGGAGATAAATGTTTCTGCACTGGCAGCATATGGAGAAGAGTTCAGCAGCAGCTTCAATCACCTAAGTCCCCTGGAGCATCTTTGGGTTGTGGGATTGTGTCATTAGAACAGTGAAGTAATCTAGAATGTAATTGTGTATGCCTGATATATAATCTGGCCAGAAGGCTGAGAGCTTTGTTTTATTCACTGTCTAACTCAAATACTTAGCATTTTCTACATCTTCAATTTAAGGTGTGATTAGTTTCACGGAGAAGTTGTGGGGTTTTTTTATATGATGCTGTTGTTTCGGAGTCTTAAGACTTGAGTCTTTCATGTAGACAGATCTTGGAAGCTTTCTGTTGGTTCTTAAGATTCCTTTCCCATACCCTGTTCTCCTTCCCTTCAGTTTCTTTGGAAGTTGATTCTCTTGGGGAAAGCTCTTTCAGCTTCTAAGATGTCAGATTTCAGGCATCTGAACTTTTCAAAAGCAAATTTGTTTTCTCATTCAAAGTGCCTCTTTGGAGCTAGGGGCCTTTGTTTTTAAAGGGATATTGCCAATTAACATTGGCCACTGAGTGTAGATGTATCAACTTTAGACCTTTACATCCTTACGGAAGTGTTTCTTAAGAAAATAAATGGTCCCTTTGCAGCATTTAGAGTCTAAACTTTTTAGCATCAAAAAACTTGTGGTGAGGTTGATAAACAGAAAGCCCTTATTCCCTACTATTTTCAAGCCCTTTGAGTTCTGAGGTGCCAGCAAGTGGCTCTACAAAATGTTTGCTTAATTTAGCTTTTGCTTAATTTCTAATTTTCACTGCAAAAACCAAATGAGCCATTAAAGAAAACCACACTAATGAGATGCTCCACAAAGCAAAATATGCCTAGGGCAGAAAGCAGGCTTTTAATTTGTTTAACTTATATCTCTAACATCTGGCTGTGATGGATGATGTCACTAAGCACATTAAGAATATCAGAAATAGACTTTTGCAATCCGTGCCTCCACTGTTTGCTTTTTTCTGTTTGCTCACTAATTTTCTTGGCACACAGTGATACAGGAAGGTACTTCAGGGGGCAAAGACTCTAAGCTATAAGCCGAATTAATTTTGGATCAGGCCCAATGGTCCTCGTCATAACTCCTTGTGCAGTCAGCTTGTACCATGGCTGATAAGGAACACACTCAGAGCTGCTCTTAGCATTGGGTACCTTAGGGCTGCTCAGAACTTAGGGATGGGCAGGAGCATCACTTCGAAGAGTTTGAAGAGGGTGGAGAGATGGAGACTTCAAACAGCGGTCAGAGCAGTTTTGTGCTTCTCCTTCTGTGTTCAGAAGCCTGGTTTGATTCCTGTTGGGCCTGCAGTTGGGATATAGGGATAACAACTGGGTCTAGTACTCACAATTCTTTTGTCCCTGAGAAATACAGGTTATTCTCTTGAGCTGTGTTTTCATTTTTAGGGAATTCTAGAAAACTCAAGCAACTCTATAATGAGAGTGTTTTAAAACTAGGTGGTTCTCATAATTCATGGCTCCTGCTCTGTGGATTTCTCACACTTGTTTGTCCTTCAAACCTTTTAGAGCACTGTCCTTTCTTCTTGCTTTGAATGCACTTGAAACCATACCTGTGTAGTCACACTTCTCCCGTGTGTCAAATAAAGCAAATTTTGTTCCGCAAATCCCATTTGCCAGAAGGCTCTTCTATATTGCTAACAATAAAAATGGGCTGTGTACAGAAACTTTTCTGTTTGATGGATAACAGTGATGGAAGAACCAAGGATCACTGGCACCATCAATTAATTGAGAAGCAAAATGTGTGTGTTACCTTGTTCCTGGCTGTGCAGGATTAGGGCACAAATCCGACTAACTTGGAACTGTGAGCATCACTCCTTTTACAGGTTCTCTATTTCAGGGGCCCTCTGCCACCTTTGATTTGTGCATAAATTCCAAGCAACACAAATTCCCAGCTTGTCCACTTCTCTGTTCCTTGATATCAGCAGAAGTATAAAGGAGAAAATTCCAAGCTTCTTTCTGGTCCTCACTGTTGAACAAAAAATAATATTGGCAGCTTTCAGGGACAACTAGAAGAGAGCTTGACTTTCATTTTTGCCTGGGAAGCACTGATGGCAAGACCTCTAGTCTAAGAGCAGTGGGAGGCCCTGTCAAGCCTGTTTCAATGGGGGACCTAACCCATTTCTTCTAGGAGATTCGCAGAAGACATTATCTGATTGTCTAGTCTAATCCACTTGGTGTCACAGGTCACTGAATTTCATGCAGATTGCTCTGTAATGAGTCTTACCCAGACATTCTCAAGCATTGACAACATCCAGAGGGTCACAGTGCTGTGGCAGTGGAGCCAAGGCTGTGGAAAACGTGCCTATTGAGTGTTTTTAGCTTCTGCATTGTCTTAATTCATGTCTAAAATTTGACCCTGTTTTCATTGCAGTATTTAAGTGTGCAGCTTCATCAATTCTAATAGTTGCTCTCCTCCTAAATGTGTCTTGACACCTGGGTCTTGGCATGTCCCGATGGATCTTTAGATTCTGCAGTATAGCAAATCTATGGGGGTGTTCTGCAATTGCAGAACATGTCAGTCAAGTGAGCTGTAAAATGATCCTGAAGTTGCTAATGGTAATCTGAAGTGAAATGCGAGCAACCACACTATTATTTTAAATACATTTTTCTACCCCATACTTGAGAAATGTCTCCAGTACTTAGAAATTCGGAATGAAAGTTTTCATCTGTATATTCTCCTACAGCTAACACCTTTGTAGAAGAAATAATCTGAAACATAAACAGACTGGAGGAGAGAAACCTATAAGCAGTAATGTTAAGAGCTGGGTATGATGGAGGACAGAAATTTGGAGCTGAATTTGTAACTTGAGAAGGCAGCTTGGCAGCATGGCACAGTCTTCAGTTGTTTTTGAAGGGGGCTTGATGCCACAGAATTGGAAGGTATCAAGGCTTTCTGTGGCATGGGAGGGAAGAGATTCTGGGCTCTGTTCCCGAAGTGCAGGTCTAACTAATAAAAGCAAATGTGCTGCAAAAGTTGGGAAATGTACTGCTTTAGAAATGCACAGCAGTTGAAAGAATAATGAACATCACTGGCTCATTACAGTCTATAGTTGCAGTCCAGGAATATTTTGTCTTGTGGAAACAAGAGGTACTGGGTGGTAGGTGGGGGGAGTCTTAGTACTTTGGGGGCAGGGAGAGTCTTAATACTTCAGGGAAAGATCCTGCACTGGCCAAGGAGAATTATCCCCATGAACAAAAGGTTGATGCCCAAAGAGATTGATTGGTGTGGCTTCATCAGATTTGTCTGGAAATGAGATGCTCTTCTAAACCTAATTAATGTGATGGTCTTGCACTAGTGCAATGAGATGAGAGCTCAGAGATGAATGCTTGAGATCAATTGGACTAATGTGATTTTTTTTTAAGATCAATTACATGTTGTCTGAACTCTCCCCTCATTTGGTTATTTTAAGTTGTAGCATTTAGCTTTATTTTATGGTCCCGTTCTCTTGCACTGGGAGAGACTGTGCACAATTGATCCCTATTCTTTTATGCTACATCTAATTCTCTTGTATACCTCCAAATTTTTTTTTTTTCTATTTGGAAATGATTTTTTTTTTTCACACAAATCTGTGAAATAAAAAACATAGACAGCACTGGAGTCTGCTTTAAAGCATATAAATTCATACTGTTTCCTGTAGGCAACCACAGTGCAGCCTTAGTTAAAGCTGCCCCTTGTCATCCTGCCACTGGCTACCTCAGAATATCTACCTTCTTATTTGAATGGACTTGAGGTTCAGAGTGCTCTGAAATGACTGAGGTGGCATGTGGCTTGCATAAGCAAGAGACAGCTATTTTGATAGAGGTGCTGCATACTTCATGGTAAAATTTGATATGCCTGGAGATGTCAGTCTCTTGGGTCAAAGCTTGCTGTCCCTTGGGGAGTTCTGCAGAAGTATAACAATCTGTTTATAAGATGCTGTGTCTTTTTTATTAGGTTATTTATTGTTGCCAAGGAGAAGAAAGCTGATTTCAGTGTGTATGTGAAGCCCTGGGTCAATACAGCATGTGCCCTCATAGCCTGAGCTGTGCTTTTGAGCTGTACGAAGCTAAAAGCCATCAGAGGAGTGCATGCTGCAGAATTTGTAATCTCCCAGTCTTAGAGCTCTTGTGATTTTTCTACTACAACTCAACAGAAAACAAGGGCTTTTTTTGTCAGGCAGAAGTGCTAAGAAAGCAAACCCTGCACTCAGACCCTGAAAATAGGAGACCCAACTTGTGAAACTGAAACATGGGGGGAGGTGAGCTGAAGTGCATTGGTGTTAGCTCTGAGTTTCCAAATGAGAGATTTTTGCCAGCTGGGTGTGGAAAAGTGTGAAACCTAAGACCCTATAGGCAGCTGAATTCAGAGGAAGGTAGAGAGTGTAGTTACTTCACCCTATAAAAATAGAGGTTTGCAGTCTTGAATTATATCAGACTATTTGAGTTAGTTTGTATTGCTTTTAATCAGAGTCAGTCCCTCAATTCAGCTGATAGTTCTGTAAGATTTTTTTACTTTTATGTTCACATGATTCTCTGAACCTAGTATTGAAGTAGCAAGAAGCCTTAAGATGTTTTGAGGCAGCAAAATCAATGGAAAGTTGGTTTGCTAGATGTTGTACTTGCCAAATAGGAAATGAGGGAGGCAAAAGCACTCTTCTGAGTTGAAGAACATTTGATTTTCTTGTTCAGAAAAACTAGAGATGAGGTTATTTCCCTGTTGTGTGGTTAACTGTGCTGAAATATGCTTATTTGGTAAGGGAATAACACTGGAATATAGGATTTCTGAGATCAACCAAGAGTGACAGTCTGTCTCCTGAGAAATTTTTCCATCCAAATACAGCGATCATTTATTTGTTCTTTTGAACTTTGTTAGTACTGGATCTCCATCAACCTTCTGTATGTTTATGTAGCATTTCATAGGGTACAACTGGAACATGATGTATTTTCAATAGTGAAGAATACACAATTTTAGGACATGTAATCTCAGACTGGTCAGTTTGGTGGGTCATATGCACTCTTCTAATGAACTCTGTGAATATAATGGCAACACTAGGATAGAATCAGAAAATAACCAAGTAAATTTTTCCAGAAGACTTAGGCCAAGGCTGATTGCATTGCATGGTGCTCAGGCTTTACTTTTTGAGTGAGAGAATCAGTGGAAACTTGCAGTAATGAATTTTCATGTGTTATTCTCTAAGTACAGATGGGGGGGGGGGGGGG
>VWZY01000508.1:79003-102559 GCA_013399075.1 Chloroceryle aenea
TCAAATAGAAAGATGCTTGCTGTGTTGACAAATCAATGCAAGGGCTATTTCCAGGATATATCCCACAGATCCCATTATTTAGTAGGCCTGAAATTTATGTGCTGGTTTGACGCTGATAACAAAGTCTAACATATGAATTTGTCTGCCTGCTATGAACTGGTAGACAAGTAGTGGTAACTCATACTTTACTATAAAGAGATGTCTGTACTAAATGAAGACACTGAGGCAGAGAATGGAAGGTGTATCTGTGTGCTGGGTTAGATCATAGAAGGTTTAGGAACCCTGTTACACATGCTTCTAACTGAAGACAAAAGATACTAAGAGGCCAAGTGATGAGAATTTCCAGTTTAATGAGTAATGGGTTGAGTTGTACAGGGAAGAAAATCTGTCACCAGTCTTGGGACTGCAGCCAGGACTGCCATGTCTGAGCCCACTGTACCAGCTTCATATCCTGTGCTGCGTAAAAAAAACCTCCATTACAAGGCATAGCTGCTCTTTTAGCCCATGATTCAACCCTTACTGTACTTTTGCAGACATTTTTATAGCCTTTTGTAGGTGCAAAATAAAATACAGAAATTGGCTATCGGTGCTGAAGAGCAGTCCCATGATCCAGGGCATTTTCTTCTGAAGTATTTTTCCAGCTCCTCTTGACTTATCCAGGGAGAGACCTCCCCAGGCACAGGATTTTTCCCCAACCCTCTACTCCCTGCCAGCAGATGACCTCAAGTGTAACATAATCTGCCAGGGATTCTTTGAGCAAAATGCTTTTCACAATGTTTTCTTCTCCTCCACTTGAGTACCTTGAATCTTCATCAGCAGTGCTGTATTCACATAATATTTGAATGAATTGTAGTTAAGCTGAGAGTTCTTACTGTTGCACACTACTGAAAAATAAAAGAATCGGTAGCCAATGAATAATTCTTATTTTTTTGACATGATGTTAATTGCTGGCAACTGTAAAATGCTGAATCTAACAATGTGTTTGAGTTTAAACAAAAAGTAATTTGGACAAATCCTGTGGTCTGTCTTGTCAACCCAGACAAGATGATCCAAAGCAGTTGTCTAGGATTACCTCTGAAGAGAAGGGAAAAAGGCTGGGTCTTTCAGTATTTTGTACATTCCCTATCTGTATAAGGAGACAAGTCTCTACAGAACAGCTAAGTCGCGTTGCTTGCCTACAGGATAAACACTTTCTTCTCCCTACCCTGCAGCAAAGTAACTTTAACCTAAATCTGGTGTTCTCACCTCTTGAATTAATGTGCAGTTGACTATCTCTGAGTCTTAACTGCCCGAGTTTCTTTGACTGGGGCTTTATGGACTTCTTCTGGAGTGAAAGCTAATCGTCATTCTTTCTCTGAACTGAGAATTTCAAGTTAACACTCGTGCTAAGCTTCTTCAATTGATTTTTTTTTGTAAATTTGTTTCTCCTCCTCTTCATATATCCCTAATGTAGTGTATGCTTTTCGAACTGTTATCCTGCTTCTGCAGTTGTGTAAAATGGCACAGGAATACATACCCTCAGAATATATGGCTGCTAAATTATGCACATATATTTCTAGCAGATGTCTGTGTCTTATAACTGTGGTGGACCTAATGATTTCTTGAGCTGAAATAAAGCTGAAGTGCAGAGAATTGATTAATCATATTCAGATGTTATTATGATGCACATGGTTTAAATGAAGATTGTGTCATTGAATTTTTGTCCATTTATCCAAATATGGTAGTGTTTCTTTCAGAATATCAGCTAATAGTTGTTCAAAAAATGGCCACTATACTATGGATGCTTCTGGACAGTCTGAAAGACTGTCATGCTTTTTCCCCTCTATATAACAAAAAGGATTGCAAATATGCACATGCACCCAGGTTTCCTATTAATTCCTAGGGTTTCATTTCTTACTTGAAATTATGATTTATGTGGTGATTAGTGCAATTCTTCCTGAGATGATAAAAAGTTTAGCAATTGTTTTGGTTTGGGTTACCCCCGGCCTCATCCCACTTGTAGATTCCAGCTTGAAGATGTTCCGAGCCTTTGTTCTGGAAAGGTTGCAAGTCAGTCACAATCACACAGAATTGCTGTAGTTGGAAAAGATCTTCAAGATCACGAATTCAACCATTATGTAACTCGAGCATTGCCATAATACACCATATCTAGATGGCTTTTAAATACATCCAGGGATGGCGATTCAGTCACTTCCTTGGGCAGCCTGTTCCAGTCTTTGATAAGCCTTTTGCTGTAGAAGTTTTTCCTTGCCTTTGCTTCATGTAATGACCTGGCCACCCACTCACCATCTGCTAAACATGATGCTGTTTAATGAAAAAAATAACTGAATATTATGTTCTATGGAGAAAGTATTTTGGGTTTGATATGTATTTAAGTGCCAATAACTCAGGTGATGGTCCCCCAGGTCCTTTCCTGCGCTGCTGTTACCTAGCCAGTTCATCTCTAACCTGTGGCAGTAGGTGGCCTTATGTCTGAAGTTGAGCATTTTGCATTTGCCTTTGAAGTGCATGCTTCTCATCAGCCCACTTCTCCTGTTTGTCAAGGCCTCTCTGAACAGCAGCTCTGATTTGCAGTCTCTCAGCCACCCCTTCCATTTGTTTTCACGCACAAACATGGTGATGGTGTGTTCTGCCTAGGAGTGGTATATCTTGTACCACAATTGGAGTCAACAGGCAGTTTGTGCCCATAGGAGGGTGTAAGGATGTTGTAATTGAGCATTTTCCTGTCTGGTGAACAAATCTAGTGAGGGATGTGTCATGATTTGGTGAAGTTCAACACAATTGCATTTCAACGTGTAACTGTTATTTTTTCTTCTAGGCTGACATGCGTAATTGTAGAGGACACAATTTTAGAAAATTTGGGCCAGATCTTTTGGAAATCACTTGGTCCCAATCATCTTACATGTGCTAGTGCTCTTGAAAATGAAGCTTACATTATTTCAAAGGTCTTGTGTGAAAATGGGTACTGAATTAGTAGATGCTTTTCAAAAATATTTTTCAAACCTTTCTGCTTCCTTATCACTCAGATGGGACATGTCCAAGTCCACAGGAATACTGTGGGGCTTAATTTATTAAAGGTTGTAAAGTAATTTCAGATCTACTGCAAGTTGTGTGTAATGTAAGTATGAAATCTTGGAATATAATTTTGTGCTTGATCTTAGGTTTGTTTGAAGTTAGTGGTGAATTTCCCCTTGATTTTATTAGCATGGCGTGAGGCTCCTGGGGCCAAAGTCTCAGATCCATGGAATGCGTTTTGGTCTATTTTTGGACTTGTGTGTGAAAGAAGAGTGGAATGAGTACCGGCATCTCCCATGGGCCAGAGGAGAGAATTCTCTGGTGGGCATAAATTTAGCCCAAATTCTTGTTCAGCTGATGATTAGAGTTAAGGCAGGGTAGAAATGGTGACTACCCTGTCAGCAGCAGTACAACTCCTGATCTCCAGTAAGCTTGAAGTCCTGTGCTAAAAATCTGAATATTTTTAAAAAACTGGGGTAGAGTAGTGGCTTATCCCATTTCTTTTTTTCATGGATGTGATAACATCTGCTACAATTAGTTCTGACAGTAGGAGCTGAGAATTGTATTTTATTGGAAACTAATGCATTCTGTTCTGTTTTCCATTGCAAAAGGGCACACAGCCTTAGCCAGCGATTGGACCCAATTTGATTTGGCTTTTACTAACTTCGTTCTTGGTTTCTTGTAGACTGCCTTACTTCACTGTCAATTCTTTTTCCATCTAGCTTAAAAACTTCTATATACATTAAAACTTACAAAGCTCCAATGTATTCCTCTTAAAGTTTTTACATCTTTCTTCCCCTCTTGGCTGAATAATTGGTCTCTAATGTTAAAAAAAAAAATGCATACTTCTGGAATTGCTTCAAGAGGAGTTCCATCTGAGGGTATCTCAAATAAAAGTTAAATGTCCTCGGATTACACAAAAGCCTCTCTCATAAGGAAAACAACATGGCTAAACAAAGAGGGCGTTTTGAGAGTACGGTCTGTTTACTGGGAGTTGTGCTGTGTGATGGCATGGACGCAGTTTTGAATGAAAATTCTGAGCTAAATTTTGACAAATAGCTGCTGTACAAAAAAGATGCAGTCATAATTCAGGTGAGTGACTTTTTTTTGAAGTTGCTGTGGTAGAATGTGAAATTCTGCACCTTGGCTTTAGAGCTTACAAAAGCCAGTTCCCACCAGTATAGTCTCTCAGTGAATGAATGAGTCGTAATGGGCGCGCATACCTACTCAGGGCAATCTCTTTACAGAGGCATCTGCTTTACATTGGAAGTTGGCTTTCCAACAATCTTTCAAGTTGTGTTGTGAGGCATGAAGAGGTCAAATGACTTACTCAACTCTTGCAAAATGCCAGCTGAAATTAGGATCTAATGTGCTTCTGTCTTGACTAAGGTTTGCACTCAAGCTACTAGAACACAAAGCTGCTTAGGCTGGGAGGTAACCCTGGTGCAGTTGGCTTAGCATTTATGGATTGCAGTTGAAAGAGTTGAGGGATTCGCCTGTGTTTCTGAATCCCACGTGAAAGCATAGTTCTTTTTGAGAGGGGCAGGAAGATACTTCTTATTCTTAACAAACAGTCCTTGTAAAATGCTAACGAATTGATAAGTATAATAGGACAATTGTTAATTGCTTAGTTCATTTCTTACTATCTGCGGACTTTTTAATTATAAAGCAGAGTTGTTACATGAAGCCTGTAATGACAAGGGCAAAGTGGATATGAATTTACTGGTGCTCAGCTGGATTCTCTTTATTGCCTTTCAAGTAAAGTGGCCTGTCCTGAGTAGGACAAGTTGCTTCCCCTTTCAGGGAAGTAGAGACATTCAGAGGAGCAACTAGGTGCCCTCCAGACACAGGGTAGTGCACTGAGATTAGAGGAGTTTTTAGGCTTCAGCTATTGTGCTCCAGGTTTATTGAAGAGTTGAATGAGAAGCCTCCATACAACAAGAAAAATACTGTCACTGAACAATTTCTCAATATAAATCCTCAGTGACAGACTGAGTGTCAGACTTGGGATTTCAGCAGGAAAAAGATGTATTAGCCTTGCTAATATTTAAGATTAAGGGCGTTGGGGGGAGTAGCATTATAAAAGAACTACTTCTCTTTCGACTTATCCATTTTACTACACTGTTCTAAGGTTATTACCTTTCCTTTCCTTGGAAAATTGGTCAGTGAACCTTGTGTAAGTTTTATTGAGGCTTTTTACTACTTAATTCACCTGAAAGTGAGATTTTTTTTTTTGGTTGCTTTCCAGAACTTTGTCCTTATTTGCTTCATCTAAGAGCCCAAGTTCAAATATTATAGTGTTTGAAACGGGTAAGCTGCCTTGATTTGTCATTAAATGGAGACTTGCATGTGGTCCTTAAATGGATGATGATTTTGCCATAAAGTAAAAAAAAGGCTACTTGTGGAATGTTACGATGAAATATCACATTTAAGTGCTGAAAGCATTCTGTGATATTTTTTAATACTTTCATTTTATCTTCTATCAATATAGTATTGAACATGTTGTCAGATGTGACCAGAGAGTGACTTATATTTAGTGTGGCAATAAGAATACCCATTAAATATCAAAAGGGAAAAAAAAAATTGAAACTGTTTTAATATTCTTGATTATTTTTTTAGGTTGTTTTTTATTACTATTTTCTGTGTAAATGAAAGACTATCAAATTACTTAATTCTCTATGTGAAGATTTTTTTGTCCTTTAAGACTTAGCAAGTTGCTCTCTTGCCCATGAAGTAAAATGTTTTGCTAAGCTTCAAGACTGAACAATAATTAACAGTCAGTAGATCCTGCCTTGTCTTATCTTGGAGCTATAACTGGCTTGGTTCAAATTCATTATTAGAATGCTGGTAACATTCTATGAAAAGTCAGATCTGAAACAAAACTCATTGTTTTCTGCTTTCAAACATTACCAAAACCCCCCCAAATTTTCTCTTCTGCTGTTTTATCATTTTAAAAACACTGCTGCACTTCAATCCATGTATAAAATCTCCTAGGTGCTTTTTTAGTGGAATTAACTTCACATCTAACTCCATTATTTTAATCTGTTAATAAAACCAGGTTTGTTTGGCTCTCTTTTCTGAGGAATTATATTCACATGCCTAAGTGGTGTCCCCAGGGTATGAAACCATCTGCTTCATTAGCAATGTGATACTTCTCAAATGCTTTTTTCTTAACTTCAAGTACAGGAAAGGAAAAGAACACAGCTTTTTGCTGTGGTCTTTTGGAGAAGAGCTGTTGCACACTAACACAGAGCTCAGGAGTAAAACTGCAACATCAGTCAGGTTTGAATGTGGCACTCTCTGGGATGCCAGTGATGATATAATGTGCCTGCAGAAGTGGGTCAAAGTAAATGACATACAATTGCTATCATCACAACTTTGGCATAGCCTTGTTCACTGCTGACTTAAGGGCACCTAACACAGAACTAACTGCTGGTGAGTTTATGCAGTGCTGTTTTTATAGAAGTACTTCAGCTTAAGTTGTTAAATTTAGCAGGGGCTAATTTGATTACATGCTGATTTTCTCTATTTTACAGACAAGATTTAGACAGAGACCAATATACTCCAGCTTTCTCTAGTTTTTGGATGACGGATTTTAGTTCCTAGGCAGTGGTTTTGCAAAATATGTAGTTGGTCCTGATCACCAGGTAGTACGGGAAGGAAGTGAAAGAAATGATTCTAATTTCTTTCAGCCTTCAACCCAGGACATCTCTGAGGTCCATGTAAAATAGGAGAAAACAAATCCCATGGAACAAACATAGTTTGCTGTATGATCTTGTCAAAGCATATACAATAAAATAATTCTTTGGTAACAATACTGCGGCATTTAAAGACTCAAGGCTTTAACCCTGTGAGGATTTGGGTTTGTCTGCAATTTCTACAAGTTAAGTTTTGTCCTGTGCCATAGCATTGGCTTCAGCAGTGATGGAGCCTGGACCCTGGTGGATCCCTGACAAAGTTACCAATACTCTCTAGGGTGGGGTTTTTTTGGTTCTTCGCCTGGTCTTTTTGGTTGTTTTGGGGATTCTTCTTGTGTGTGTGTGTTTGTTTTGTACTTTTTCTTTTGTAGACACAGTGGAATCTGAGTGATCTGTAGAATTCATTCCCAGTTTTCCTCTTGAAAATCTGTTTTGGTATTTTGATAACAAAATATCAAGCTTCCAATCAAGCCTACTTGAGGCAGGATTATTTTCAGAGGCTATCAAATGAAAGAATCATCAGAAACTGAAGTCCTTTTATGCCCGTCACCTCTCATGTAAAATTTTGATGTAAATGGGGTTCCAGTTTGTTTCAGGTGTTGCTTCAGTTGAAATAGAAAAAATACTTTAATGTGTTACAGAAACAGCAAAGTAGAGAATTTCCAGACTAAATGATAAAAAGGGCAATTCTGTAACATAGTAGCAGCCAGCAATCTTCAAACCATTGTATTGCCAAAATAATAATTCCCTGCTTTTGGTTGTCAGTTAAAAAGAAATACTCGTTTTCAAATGTTTTCTATTTCAGAATTAGCTGTCTTGCATTTCCTAAGAAGTGTCATGTGAGTACAGGTATTGAAATGACAAACTCAGTTGGGTTTTTTTCAGATCTTCTATAGATGTCTTCTGTCAGTTCTGTTCTGAGGTGCACCAGCAGAATGGTAGCAGTGAGACAAACCACAGTGATTTCTCCTCAGTGCTGACAGTACCAATGTCAGATGCGTTGGCTCAGAGTGTTTTCTGTGGTAGTTCATCTCTGGAATATGTTGTTCTGCTTCGAGATGTAGCACAGTGCAATACCAGTCCAACTTCCTGGTTACTCATCTGTGTTCTACAAACCTTGTCACTTCATCAAATTTTGGAGCTTTCCCGTTTCTCTTATTCATAATAATTACCACACTTACTCATCCCTAGCTTTCCTCCAAGATTTAGTGCATATTGAATATGTAACTCATCACAATGTCGTGATATTTCCCTACTTGTCTATGAAACAATTCTTTTTATCAGACGTCATACTGAAATTTGAAATATTCACATAATTCTGAAAAATATCAATATTTCCAGTCTGTTGTTTGGTATTTTTCAGTGTCCTTAAAAATAATGGGTAATGATGACCCTGCCAAGTGTAGTAGAGTGGACAGTGTTTAATTGCACGACTGTCTGTGCATCACTTGTTCTGTTTTACTAAATTTAATAAAAGCTACACTCAATCACTGCTCTGCAGTAGCCAGGTGGAATCTTATATAGCTAGTTAGGATTGTGCTATGTGTATTTCCTAAGTGCTTTTTCATTTTTAATTTTTTTTGTGTGGTGAAGTATTGCTTCTGCACGGGCACTTCATGCCATATTTGCCGGAGTAAGTACTCTGACTTTTCAAGTGTCCTGATCTCATTGCAGTCTGCTGGCATTTAATTCCCTATCTCTAAGGACAGAATATTTTGTCGTCTTTTCTGCCTTAGGATCGTGTAGATTATTTCTGCACCTGAGATGCAGTAATATCAGGCACAGGTATAAATCTGGTATGGAGTCACTGGAGAGCAGCCCTGCAGAAAGGGATCTGAGGGTGCTGGTCAGCAGCAGCTCAGTAAGAGCCAGCAGTGAGCCTTGGCAGCCAGGAGGCCAAACAGCACCCTGGAGTGCATCAAACACAGTATAACTGGCTGGTCAAGAGAGGTGACTATCCCTCTGCGATCTCAGTTGGTGTGCCCTCACCACAAGTATCTTGTGTAGTTCTAGGATTAATTTAACAAGGCTATGAAGGTCTTCAGATGTGTCCAGAGGAGGACAATGAAGATGAAAGGAATGTTCTCTAAGGAGCGGCTAAGGCTTTGTCTAGTTCAGAGAAAAGGAGGCTGAGAGGTGACCTCATTACTTTGTACAGCTTTCTGTGGAGAGGGAGGTACTGATCTCTTCCCCATGATATCCAGTCATAAGATCCATTGGAATGGTTCAAGTGGTGCTAGGGAATGTTTAGACTGGATGTTAGGAAGTGTTTTTTTTAGTGAGAGAGTGGTCAGACACTGGAACAGGCTTCCTGGAGAGGTGGTTGATGTCCCAGGCTTGTCAATGTTTGAGGCATTTGGACAATGTTCAACTTGGTCAGTCCTGAACTGGTCAGGCAGTTAAACTAGATGTGATTGTCTGTTCCAACTACAGTAGTCTATTTTAACACTTGGAGTACATTATGGTGTCTATTTGAGGTAATTGGTAGTAGCAAGAAGAATCCCCCAAGAGCCATTTGCTACTTACCCAGTGAATCTAAAATATGCTCCTACCTGTAAAATTTCAGGTGAGCCCTGTTACCAAACTGAGTAAGGATTATTGTGGTGAGCAGTGTCATCTGCATGGCATTGAGTTGTATTTCGCACTGCATCTAGGACTTGGGTCCTGATTGTAGGACAGGCTGAAATCAGCTGTAAGAGAAGACTTTGGAGTGAGACACTTCCTCAGTATGGGTGATGATGTTCGTCTGCCTCATGCATCCTTCTCCGTCAAGAGGCAAGTGAGTATGTTCCACTGCAACATCCTCATCTTGCTTCCAAGGCAGGTTTTCAGTTCTGTCCTGTCAGCAGTGCTCTGGAGCAATACAGCATTTAGAAAATGGCCAGTAAGTTTTCAGTGCTTTAAAATCACTGATTAGAAACTATTTGTGACAAGCTGTCTCTTGACAAACTTGTTATGCCATTGTGCAATAAGCACATGTGTCTAAGGCGGCCTTAGGCCTTTAACAGATACTCTCTGTTAATCCTCCTGCCTCCCCCAAGGGGACGAGAAAGGGAACAAGGCAGAGAGACTTGGCCATTAGAAAAGGGAACCACAACAGGTTTAATGAAAATAATAATTAAAAAAGTGTATCTTCAACTGTATACAAAAACACTATGGAACCCAACCCCCCCAGTGGTAATTAATGCCCCTCACCACTGGTGCTGTGGAGCAGGCACCGGGGGAGTCCCAGACCGGGCCCCACAGCAGACGGGAGCTGTGTTCAGGAGCTGGATTCAGGAACACACCGATTGGGATCAAAGGCAGAACGGACAGAGCCCTCCTGGGATGCTCTGAGGAGGAAACTGAAAGAGGACCTGAGCCAAGCTGGCAAAGCAGCCCAAGAGGGGAGAGGAGCCAGGGAGTCCCCAGATCCCTCTGCTTTATACCGAACATGACGTACAGGGGCTGGAATCCCTCGCTGGTCAGTTGGGGGTCACCTGCCCTGTCCCCTCCTCCCTGCAGGTCCGGCCTTTCCCTTTCTGCACCCCGAATGGGGTGCACAAGGTCCAGCAGTGGCCTTGGTCTGCACAGCAACCCTTGTTAGGAACTCTAACCATGGGGTGTTGTCACTGCCAGCAGCAGCCACTGTCTGGGGGAACAGGCTGCTGACTGCAGACAGTGCCGGGAGTTAGAAGAACTGAGCTGAACAGTAAACTCACTCAACAGAACCAGCTCTGTTCTCACCCAAACCAGGGCACCACTACACACGCAGAAATTTATTCCAAGGATGTACTCATGTTAATTTAGGATGCAATTTTCTAAATTATAAGGCTTTCTTTTAGGTTGCACGGGTTTTCCAGGTGTAGATTAGCATTTCTTTTCAGTGATACATCATTTGTCACACACTATTAGATAACTTTTTTAGGAAGAGGAATGGGTGGCACTTCAGGCCAGCCTGTCCACCTTTCCAGTGACTACTGCTGGGAGATTATATTTAGCTCCCAAACTTCTCCAGCTTCTTACCCTTATTGTTGCAAATAATATTAGGTTTTGGGCTTTCTTGTTTATAATCATAATTACCCTTTCAAAGTCATATTGTAAGCCTGGACTTCAACACTGAGTCAAACTGTGAAAAATTTCAAGAGAGAACATAGTAAGAGATAGCTTCACAGCTTTGCAGAAATGAGTTTTTCTGTGTTTAGCAATAACTTGTAAGATCTGTTATTCTGAGACTCTTGAGCAAATCTTATCTCTAGCAGGAAATGTTTTGTTTTTCCGACAAGGGATCTATGTGTCTGTCTTACTATTGAAGCAATACTGCCCAATGTCACGGGATGGGTAAAGATAGCTGCAGGTTATATTTTATTTCACTTATTTCTTATCTTTTCATAATGTAGTTTTAGACAGACTCTAGATGCTTCAGTGTTTCAGCTGTACCATTTTCCTTGCTGGGAAAGATAATGCTGAGCATTCTTCTTTCTGGCATGAGTCCCTTTTACCTTGTTAATGCTGGAGTAGCTAAAAACTAAGAATTTGAACTACTGGATGGATGGCCCTCCTAACTATTTCATTAATCTGTGGGAGGCCTCTTTTACTTATAAACTGCCCTGTTGCATCCCTATGCCTGGCCTCCTTCAAGCCTGGCATTTAGGTCCAATTGTTTGAAACAATCTCTTGTTGTAGCTGGCTGGGGTGAAATGGAGCTATCTGTCAATTTGAAAAGGTCACTGGCTGTGTCAGAATGATGGTGATTCCAAATTATCCATTAATCTCCCAATTTAAAATTGTCATCCTTCTTATTACAGCCAGCCAGCCGCACAGGCTAAAATAGACCTCTTCTCTTACACCCATGACCAAGCAGCTTTTTTTTATTAGCTGGTAGATAAAATTGGCAGTGTGCTCCAACATTAAATATTCATTGACTGCCCTCTAAAAAGAAATGACTGCTAACAAGTTGAGAATATATGAGAAAACAGCCAAAGAAATTACAATTGATTTTCTTGTCTTATCTGCTAAGGTTTGGGCTATATGATTAGTGTAACGCACTTACCGTATTCCTATACTGGTTTGCGTCAAAGGGTAATAAATGCAAGAGCTTCCTTGCACCCTTCACATTTTTGCGTTGTCTTGGTATTGTTGACCTACACAGTATGTAAAATGGGGCTAAATTAGTGTATAGCAAGTGAATTTTCTATGGAAAATAAGATTTAATAGCTTTTGCATTGTCAAAGAATGGCTCTAGAAGATGGAAAAAGTCCCAGAAAAGGAGTTGAATTCTAAAAGGTGTTGAGTTTCCTTACACAGTGTTCAAGTGTTGGTGTTGCTGAGGTTTATGAGAAGAGGGAATGCTGTGTACCATCTGTCTCTCCAGGGACAGAAGGACTCTGCTTCTCCATGTTTATCATCCATCACCGAAGCCCCAGCTTCACTGTTGGTTCTGTCTGAAATAGAGGAATGGTAACTTGAGGGCTTTAGTAAGTGGTCAGCTGACTCAGGAACACGGCAGTGCGGAGCTATTAGTGCCCCCTTTGTGAACAGAGTTTAAACATCTATCCTGTCAGTGAAAGTCTGGACAACTTTTGGAAGCTTTTTGATCTGGTGTCAGTATGCGCTGGTGTCCATTGATATATTAAAAGGCATAAACCAGGGAAGCATAAGGATAAGCATTTTGAGGCACATGAAACACCAGAAGGCACATTGTCATGTCTTATTGTGAGGATCAAAATGTGTCTCTCTGAATGCTGATACTGAGGCAAAACTGCTAGATTGCAGATGATGATGGATTTCTAGCCTCAGCTCAAGCCTTGTTTATGCAAAACCTTTATTTAAAAAAGCAAAATTTTTTTTTTATAAGGTATTTTTAAAAATGCCATTCTGACAAATCCTGGTTTGGGTTTAGTTGATGTTATAGCTGCCAAAATACTTTGATGATTGGATAATGTGTATTGGTCTAATACTTGTCCTTTCATATGCCCAGAGTCAAACAGTAGCCACAGATGACTCTTGAGGTTTTTTCACTTCTTTGCAATGGCCATATTGTGTTTCATCCTGGCAGACACCACGGCAGGTGCTTCCTGTGTACAAAAAGCTATTGTAGCCCAAGCAAGGGATTGGTGAGACTTTCCATTCAAATAAAGGATTAGGTTATTTTGTAGCTAGACAGAGATACATAGATTCACTGCAGTTTTACCAGTTAAACCTTATTTTCCGGTAAGCATTTGGGTTCTGTGCAGGCACTGGCTCTTCTCATCTCTTCTCTGTGTTCTTTTATGCAATTTGTTGGGATTGTGGAAAGCAGAAGGTTAGAGCTGAGCAGGTTGTTTGCTTTATCATATGTTTCCTTTTTTTTCAGTTTATTTTAGAGATACTTAACTTCTGAGCAAGGATGCATATTGAATTTTTTTTTACTCTAGTTTTTCACCCCCTGCTCCGTCTTTTGCAAGTTTAATTGCTCATTAAAAGGCACAGAGAGCTACACACTGGCACAATGTTCTGATGAAACACTGAATGACTTTCAGCGTTTGATTTATGGCCACAGCTTAAGTTACACAGGGGCTTGTGTCAAAACAGGCCAGAGATAAGCTTACATTTATCTATGGAAGTTAAGGCATAATTATGCAAAAGCTTTACATTTTAAAGGAAACAAAGACAGACCTGTGGGAAGTGCATTTTCACAGCATGTATTAGCGAAGCCCAATCAACCTCCTTGTGGGAGAACAATTAGCAGAATTAAAAGTTGGAATTTTAATTATCATACAAATTAGAGGGAAATTAATCAGCTTGTATTTTATGAGTTGACTTGGCCTTAAGTATTGCTGCTTGAATTTTATAGAAAAACTTTGATTAATCTAGATACTGCATGAAAGCATTAAATCCTGACTTAGGTATCATTTTAGTCTCTGACTCACTTTGCATAAACTACCTTCAGTATGGGAACTACTGAAAAAGAGACTATATCGAAACAAAACCTTTGTTTACCCCAACAGTAGTCTCCAAAACCATGCCCTAAGATTTCTCTGCATATGCTGGAAGTTGCTTTTTTTAATAGGTCCTACTTTTACCTTGTGACTACATGACACATTCTTATACAAGTAGTCAGCTAGTGCCTTGGTATGAGGCAGATTCAAGAGTAAGAAGGTTTTCATTGACTGACTGGAAACATCATTTCAATATCAATCAGAACTCAGGTTCTTTTTTCCTTTTTTTTTTTTCTCCTCTGCATAACTGAACAAAAACTTTTGAAGGAGCAGCCTAAATAACTTTGTGAGGAAACAGGATAAATTTTGATGCTATGATGCCTACATTAGGTATCAAATGAGCAAGTAGCTTTATGTGAGATCTGAAAGCATCTGGAAACTTGTGTGTGACCTCTGGAGCTGCTACCCTGGACTCAGCAATGCCTTATCTTGGCAGGTATTTGAATCTTCTTTTGGATTGTACTAATCGAAACTTAAAAGCATCTGGAGAAGTTTTGTGGGGTGTTCTAGGAATATGTCAAGTTTTGGTTCAGCTGCTGAAAATGTGGTTTTGATAAAAAACATTCTCTTTTTATGTTTGTTCTTTTTTGCTCCAGTCAAGTATTTTCAGGTTTGGTTCCAGATGCTCATTAGAGATCCAAAAGCTTGAGTGCTCCTTTTCCAGAAAAGGAGAAATCTAGATTCAGACTCCCCATACAGAACAAGGTGCTAATTTGGTGTTTGCATTTAGTTTATCTTTGTCCCTCATACCTCTTCTTCCTCCATTAAATATCTGCTTTCTTGGGTCTGATAATCCTGAAGTCTTGCCATGATCCATGTTTGACACGGAAAATCAAAAAGGACTAAAGCTAAGCTCAGCCTAGGATAAAGCCAAGCCAAACACTTGATGCTGTGGAGTTTGGGTTGTAAAAAAAAATAAAAATTCGAATAACTAAGTCTTAGAAAAACCAAATCTGTTTTTGTCAGAAAGAACATAAGACACAGATTGCTCAAATAAACTAGCTCGCTATTTTATAGGGTCTTCATTTCAAAGAGGGAGCTTAATTTTGATGCTGGATTTACTTTGGAGCTCAGGTAGTGGTCTAGGAAGCTGGAGAGAAGTAGTGGAAATGACTGTACTAATGAGGACCCTAGAAGCATCTTTCTGTGCTTCTTAACTTGCAATCTAGGTGGAGATCTGTTGGCAAGCCTATAAAATGAGCTTTTACAGAAGTAATCAGCACTTCAAAGTCTAGAGATACAGCCTAAGGAAGCAGAAGCATGTTGACTGTTAAATTTCCATTTCAAACATTGTTTTGAGAGTTTACATTGTTGCTTCCTACCTGCTGAACGGAGGAAAGCATAGTGTCCTTCACACCAAAATAGATCTGGAGTTCAGCATTTTAAGACTGTAAACAGGTAAGCCCTTTTTTTTTGGCAACTGTGCCAAATATGCCAGCTACGACAGTATTACTGTTTAGAAACACTTGTCTGTTCACAGATGTTCAGCTTAATTGTGGTGGTTCATTCTCTTTGCCTAAGGATAAGGTCAAAGCATCCTGTTTTCTGCTCTGTGTGTGCTGTTACTCAGTACTTTCCTGGCTTAAGACAGATGGATTTGGGTATTATATAATGTTTGCTTTTTGTAAAACACTTGGTCACCTATACAGGTGTGCAGAACTTCCAAAAGAACTCTTAACAACCTGTCTGTGGAATAAGGTGGGGAAACATGATCACACTGTCGCTGTCACTGTGTTCAAGTGTACCCTCAGTAAATTTGCCCATTACACGAAGCTGTGTGGTGTGGTTGATAAGCTGGAGGGAAGAGATTCCATCCAGAGGGACCTTGACAGGTAGGAGAGGTGGGCCTGTGTCCACCTCATAAAGTTTAACAAGACCAAGTGCAAGGTCCTCCACATGGGTTAGGGCAATCTCAGCTGCAAAAACAGTCTGGGTAAGGAGTGGAATGAGAGCAGTCCTGCAGAGGATGACTTGGGGGGTGCCAATTGATGAAGCACTTAATGTGAGCCAACGGTGTGCACTGGCAGACCAAAAATCTGCATTAAGATACATGGGGCCAGTAGGTCAAGGAAAGTCATTCTCCTCTTCCCCCTGCTCTGCTCTTGTGAAACCCTACCTGGAGTACTGCTTCCAGCTTTGGAGGACCCAACACAAGGAGGACTTAGATTCGTTGGAAAGGGTCCAGAGGAGGCCCACGAAGATGACCAGAGGTCCTCCTGTGAGGACAGGCTGAGGGAGTTGGGGATGTTCAGCCTGCAGAAGAGAAGGCTTTACAAAGACCTTCCAGTACCTGAAGGGGGCCTACAGGAAAAAGTTGGAGTGGGACTTTTTATAAGGCATGTGCTGACAAGATAAGGGGCAGTGGTTTTAAACTAGAGCAGGGTGGATTTAGATTAGACATTAGGAAAAAGTTTTTCACTATGAGGGTGATGAAACACTGGAATGGGTTGCCCAGGAAAGTTGTAGACATCTCATCCTTGGAGCTGTTTAAGACCAGGCTGGATGAGGCTTTGAGCTATCTGGTCTATTGGAAGGTGTCCTGGCCCATGGCAGGAGGGCTTAGAACTTTAAGCTCCCTTCCACCCTGAACCATTCTGATTCTATAAACAGCACAAGGCAGGAGTGCTGCATTCTGTTCTCTGTGGAATTCCAGTTTATTTTTGAAAATGAAAATATGTTAGGGAGGCCAAACATGTCACTTGGAGCTCCACTGAGCTGAGGTGAGCCATCTCTACTGTTTTCCATCTCTTAAAGTAAGAGTTCCAAGGAGTGGGTTCTCCAAGGCTGTTTGATGTGGGACAGGAGACAGTCAGTGAGATCGTAAAGGCCCAAGGAGTTATTGCAGAGCAGATGATATACAAATCAAACTAATTACTCCATAGAACTGTCAAGAGATCTAAATAGATGTGACAGTCAGGATCTGTACAATGTCACTGTTTTACTTACGTATCTGTTCACTCTAAACTGGAAACAACATGCTCTTTCATCAGAGATACAAGTGCAACTGAATTTCTGTGTCTTTTCCTAACACCTTGATTTTTAAAGCTCGACCAGTTAAGTTGAGTAAGGTCCTGTAAGGTCTAAATGAACCTCAGCAAAGGCTGGTGGTGGATGTAGAATAGAATAGTTTCATTTGTAAAGGGACTTAGAAGGCCCATTTAGTCCATCTGTCTGACTATATGTGGCTCAAGGGAGTGCTGCAGAGGTCCGCAACCGGTTCTGAACAAGTTAGTGAAAGTGTCTCATGTTTTGCCTAGAAAGACTGAGAAATGTGAGCTCTGAGGCGACTAGTTCTCAGGACATGGCCCTCAGGACTCCATTCGGGAAGCTCCAGAATGAATGCTGTGGTTTGTGCTGATGCTCTGGCAATGAATAAGGAGTCCTGCTCTGTGGCAGTACTTCTGACTCAAAATCATCTCTCCAGTCTGAATTGTATCGGTAACAGGTTGAAGCTGACACCCAATGGTGCAGGGAGGGAGAGGCTTAGCTCACTAAGGGGAGGCACGTAATGTCATAGTCGGTGCTTCCACGACTGGATTTTTTACAAGCTTTTTGGCCAATGGTTCTTGCCACTAAGTTAAATCAATTGTTCCTGTCCTAAAAATAAATGGAGAAATCCTGAGCTGTCAGTTGTTTTGTTCTGGGAAATGGAAACATATGTGACCTCC
This sequence comes from Chloroceryle aenea, assembly GCA_013399075.1. NCBI lineage: Eukaryota > Metazoa > Chordata > Aves > Coraciiformes > Cerylidae > Chloroceryle > Chloroceryle aenea. The sequence continues at coordinate 96,344 of VWZY01000508.1, forward strand.
AGACTTGCCATTGTTTGCTTAAGGATAAAAGGACTTGTGAATTTTCCACCACAGTTTGAAAAGAAGTCACTAACCTCTGTGTGAGATGAGGGATGCCACTTTATCAATGTGGAAATGGCAGAGCAGGGAAAAAAAACCCAACCAAAACAGACAAAACCACCCCAAAACAAACCCCACAAATAAAACAAACAAAAAACCCCCACAAAATAAAAAAACCCACCACCACTAAATTCAGGGATGCCAATGCTACTAAAACAGCAGCTTCAGTCTCAGCTGAAACTTGAGGGGTATCAGACAGAGCACACCTCCGCTCTGCTGAAAGACTGTTGTTGGAGCATGTGGCTAGGATCCCCCAGCCAGTTTGAGTTTCTTGTGGGTCTTTATGTGCTTTGTAGACACCTTCCTCATAGTGGCCTGAAGACACTATCTGGTTGTAAATTGGGAAATGAAATGCTCGCAGCATTTGATATTGGTAATATTGCTGTGAATAATTTGTTCTTTTTGACTTCCGTATGCTTCTAATGTTGGACATGCATGGTCATTTGAAATGTACTTGAAAATCGAGGGGGAATCTGACTCCTGTGACTTGATTTAACCAGGCTGTCAAACTCACTCATAAAGCTGGACACACCTTAAAAAACAGATGCAACATTTGAGCATCTGTCCTCTGTGTTTTTTGAGTACAGTTCTGCTTTGGAAGGGTCTGGAGTGTGCTTGAAGCAAGACTGCTACCTAAATATCAGAATTTTCTTTTTACACATGTAGAAAACAGGAGGGGGAAAAAAAATAACATAAACGAGTGGAGCTTGATTCTAATGTTAGGCTAAGTTAACAAGACTTTGCAAAACAAAGTATCCACAGGATGACTGCATTTCAACATGTTTCACAATAAAGTAAGCCCTCTGATTCTCCACACATGATAGTGAAGTATTCTTTTCTAGTGACTGTGGAAGTAGTAATTCTCCTGCCCAAGACCATCTGCCAGAGGAGAAAATAATTCCATTCTTGATAAGTAATTAGTTTTGGTAACTTATTAAGTATAAAATTCCCAGTGTAGAGTGGCATTTTCTAATGTCATGCATTATTTGACAGATGCTACCCGCATTAGAGTTGTGCATTTTTGAATCAGACCATATGAAGTGCCTGGTTCTAACCCTTCATGAAGTATTACATTAGATTAAGTGTACTTCAGTTTCATTCAGGATTTCAGGTCTTTTGTTCTTTGGCTGTTTTAATTGTTACATGTATCTGAGCATTAGGGACATGCTTTCAAGTTTCCTGATGCACTAAACAATTTAGCAACATCTTATCTGAGACCTTATGTCCATTTCTTAGTGAAATGTCTTTTGGCCTGTGAGTGTTTAACTCCACACTTGGCTGGAGCAGCCAGTGGGGGGAGAGAGTCTAAACTTGACAACAGAAACAATCAAAAGCTGTGGTTGGGGAAGAGTGGAAAGCTTGCACAGTGCCTGAGTTCTTCCAAGTGTTTGCTCTAATGACCAAATTAATTTATTTACCATCTCTTCACTAGAAATCCTATATAGCTCAGACTGACCCGGGGCTGCTTGTAACTGTTTTGAAAAGGAGGTTGTCACATGCCCAATTCAAACGGCTTCTGAAATGGTGATTAGATTTTTAAATGGTTTGGTTTCATTGTCTTTAGTTCAGGTGTATTAACAGATGTCTTTCCAGCATAATTTTAAAAGACTCACTGTGCATTGTAAATAAACAGTGACATCAACGGCCAAAAGCATGCAGAGAAGCTGGATGTAACACTGGTAGGCTTTCTTCTCAACTTGCCCTCAGCTATAGCAAGGACCTATTTCTCCTGTTAGTGATGGAAATATAGCTAGAGATGATGGTCTGAGTTCTGCATTCGCTCAAAACAGCATCACTCAGTTAAGGCAAACACTTTGCTGGAAGACGTGGTGATCCTCAAGTTCTGGGAGAGTCTGCTATGGAGTTGTCCCATCTGTCTGGTTGTGTCCGCAAGAAGCTCTGTGCACTGGACTAAGTTACAGGCATGTTATACACTCCTTGTTTTGTTCTTTCTATCTGACTGGTGGTTCACACTGTTTTAACTTAGGGAAAAATAGATTTGAGGACATCTCTGAATAGTTTTAGCTGATTGAGACCTTTGTAATTTGCTATTGTATCAGTGTCTCATTTCACTGGGATTTGAGCAGGACTGGCAGTAACTGAAAAATACAGCTGCTGTTAGCTTCAGAGCTATTTCATATTTGTCAGATCTCAACCTTGCAAGTCAGGTTCTATAATGTCAAGCAAAACCAAATCTTTGTTCTCATGTTTCTAATTGATTATATTCCTTGTATTGCAAAGTAATAAGTGGGATTCCCTGGTTCTGATATCAAATAATGGAGGTGTGCTGATGTATTAAACTGCTGTAAAAGACTGAAAGTCAGGTCCTAAAGGTGTAGTGCTGCCTTGATAATTCTTGAAAATAACCACTCTCTAGTGTATTCTGCAATATCTTCCTCTTGATTAAGATGAATATAGATATACAATTAACAAAACTTAACAAACTTTTTTTCAAGTTTGAACTTCTCTAAGGGACAAAAAGCATAGATGAGACACCTTCATAATCAGGTAGAAGAGCTAGTTACAGGCTGGTGGTAGGAAGATTTTTAATCCTTTGGAATTGTATGGCCTATTTGTGTATCCTGAGATCTATGTTTCTTATGCTTGGAAGCTTCTAGCTGTGATAGCTTTCCCCAGTCTATTCGTGTTTCCCCTGTAGTGTTTAATTTACAGGAGCTTCCATCCCCCTGATTATTACTGCATAGTGTGGTCTCTAAAGTGGTACGTTTGGAAGCAACAGCAACAACAAAAAAAACATCAAAAACAAAATCCAAAGGCCAAACAAAATTGTGGAGTACATTTTATTCTGCTATCAGAATCTATTACTTGAAGCCCTATGTAGGTATAAGTCCATTTAACGGCATTTTTTAAGAAGTGCCTCTATGGGACACAACTGTTCACTCTTCCAGGTGATTTGGTATCTCTAGGTCTATGGGTGGAATTTATTTGCATCATTTTTCTTCCAAGACTGCTCTTCGTCCACCTTCAATGTTTTGCATTTGCAGTGCCAGAGAGCAGATAGTGCTCAAGGAGTCATGTGGCTTCCCTTGACCCTGAAGAGGAGTTGTGCTTCCCTGGTTGGTATTGATAGGACTCATCATAACTTCAGTGTAAATTGGAGTGACAGTAATTTGTTTTCACATAAATGCTTCTGTCTCAAAGGTTTAGGTCAGTGCGTGCTACTTCTGGCGTATAGCGTGACTTCATAAAGCCAGCGCTTTTTCTTAGCATTGTGCATTAGAATTTGATGCTTTCTGAAGTACTCCAAAGTCAAAAAACTTAACATGATCACAGTTGCTTCACAGTGCATCTTGGTGCCCAGGGCTGTAAACATGAGAAGCAACTCAATATAATTTGTGAATTCTGTTCTCTATAGCATTAAATTCACATGCGGCTGCTGTAATGGGAGTCCAGCAACTCCCCTTACTGTTGTATGCATTGCCTAAAGATACACAGTTTCCATTCAACATTTTTCATAGGCATAAAGTTTCCAGTGAGTTTTGTAAGTGGCAAAGACTACGTATCAGAGCTAGGACGTGCAGACATGCATGGTTTCTGCCACAGTGAATGAATGTGCATCTTGTTATGTTGCCTTCAGTGATGAAAGTAAAAAGAGGATTCCAATCTTTGCAACTTTTGAGTTCCAGCAGGTTTTTGGTTGGTTGCTTTGTTAGTGTGTGTAGTATTTTGTTTGTTCTAGGAGTCTTTTGGTGATGTTTTTTGGTGTTGTGTGGTTTTTTGTTTTGCTTGGTTTGCTTTTTTCCTCCCCTGTGACTGCGTTGTTTTTGTTTTCCCCACTTCTGCATCAATTTTAGGACAAGGTAATAAGGCTCACTTGTAAGAACTGGAAGGCTGCTTGTGGTATGGTCACCTCAGAGCCTTTTCTTCTTCAGGCTGAACACCCCTAACTCTCTGATCCTGCATGCCCAGGGGAGGTGTTCCAGCCCTCAGATCATTTTTGCAGGCTTCCTCTGGACCCACCTGGGTCTGTGTCTTTTATTGCTGGGGGCCCCAGAGCTGGACACAGCACTCTGGGTGGGGTCTCACAAGTGTAGGGTAAAAGAGGAGAATCACCTCCCTTAACCTGTTGGCCACACTTCTCTTGATGCAGCCCGGGCTGCTGTTTGCTTTTTGGGCTGCCAGTGCACATCGCAGGCTCATGTTAAGTGCTTCGTCAACCAGCACCCCCCGGTCTTTTTCTGCAGGACTGCTCTCAATCCACTCATCACCCAGCCTGTATTTGCACTGGGAATTGCCCTGATGCATGTGCAGGACCTTCAGTAAAAAACATCTGTGGGCAAGTTTTAGTTCTGCTCACATATCTAGAAAAAAGACACACCTTCCCCATGTACTCTGAATTAGGTCATATCATTCTAACTAGAGAAATGTTGAATAAGAATCCTTAGAACATGTCAGAACAAAAGTGACAATGTGTGTTGCATTTAGCCATGTTACACATTTTTGTTGTCAAGATTTTATTGAAATAATTGTTTCTTTTTTTTTTCTTTCCTTCCCTCTGTTAACATTCCAATAATAAATCTTTTTGTTGAATAAAAAGGCAGGGGAAAGCTATGCTTAGATTCACTAATTAGTGTTCATTCTCCAACTGTGATCTGAATCATTGTCTAAGTGTGTAGGAAACACCTATTTCAAGAGCTGGCAGGATTTCTCCTTTACTTAGTGAGGGTATATTTCAGTGTTTTTAGCAAAAGATTAATAACTACAATATCTGTCAATAGCTGTAAATTGTTTAATGATACTCTTTCCATCTCTGCAGGAGAAACAAAATGTTCTTTTTTTCAAGGGCAGATCTTAGGGGTGATGTTTGTATGATAAACATAACAGTAGTGTAATTGTCAGTCTTTCTTGTGCTACAGTGCTGTAGAAAATGGCTGTACTTTCAGTGTGACTGGGATTTGAAATATTTAACTAAGGAAGCCAAGCGTAGCCTTTTAATGATTATGTTGTAAGAGCCAGAGACAGAAGATTAGCAGTGGTGAGGTTGATGTTTAAATCAGAAGTTTAAGGGGCTATGTATACTGGATTGCTCTCCACTTCTGAGCAGCTGGTTTAAGTGCAGAAAGTATCCATTTCCCATATGTACTGGCTACACATTTAAAGCTGGGCATCCAAAAGCTGTATTAATTACTACTTGGCAGAAATTTTTATGTCAGGCTTATTGGCAAGAAAAGAGTTGGAAAAAAAAAAAACCCTGGGAAACTTGGGACAGGCACTGAACTCTCAGAAAAAGCAGTGTTACTACATGCATCACTTCTGACCAGTGAGACTGGCTCCCTCAGCTTCACACTTCACACCACAGGGAACCCAATACTGTAGCTTAATCCTCTACTGGAAGCAGCATTCCTTGTAATACTTCTATGACATGTAGTGTATGGATTTTTGAGGTTTAGATGGGAAAGCAAAGCAAATCCTATTTCTCAGTGTGTTTCAAGATATGTGGATAAGAGTAAGAGTTGAGACTTGATGTCTCTGTTTCCTTAGCAGTGCAAAGGGATGTTCCGAGCAGCTTCTTACAAACCAAGGAATATGGGAAGGCCCACATGGAAATGCACATACCTGTCGGAATGCTTCCTGCTGTGCGGTGAGTTCCCTTGGGGAATCAGAGACCAGCAGTCCAGCAACAGCTGCCTGGATCTTCCTAGGAAAGTAGCAAGTACTTCTTGGTGCTCAGAGGTTGATAGGAAATAAGGTAGTAAGACTTATCTGTGTGTCTTCCTGAAGCTCTGTGCCCGTCGCTGGTGTCAGTGTGAGCCCGAGTCGAGCCCAAGAAGGGATGCATTCCAGGTACAGCTGAAGCAAGGTCATTAATTATCTCAGGGTTCAGAGTTCTCTTGCTAATCAATTTCACATCCCAAAGCACTGAAAAAACATGGCTTCAGAATATGGGCCTTAAATTACTGCTTTTCAAAGCTCTTCTCATGCAAAGTATTTTTTTCAGAGTGTGACTTCTAGCTGGCATGTAGAAGGGATGGGGAGAGAATATGCTGATGAAGCAGTCTCATTTCTTTCACAGGAGCATCCAGGGATCAGAGTCTCAATTCTACTAAAGAATGGGTATATTTCTCTTTTTTTTTTTTCACCTTTCTGCTTGCTGCC
>VWZY01000508.1:102578-145385 GCA_013399075.1 Chloroceryle aenea
GCATATCAGGCCATCTTCTCAAGTCTCATTTGTCTGTCAGGCATGTCACTTGTCTTGGAGCTATATGGTTTTAGAGCTAGGAAATTTCTTTTTTTTTTTTTTTGGGTGCTCAAATGCTATTTCTAATGCACTTGTCTTTGCTTTCAGTTTGGAATAATTTTCCCTCCCCTTTTGTAGGTGCTGAACCTGAGTTTGATGGTCAGACTTGTCTTAACAGATGTGTAATCGGTGCTTGTCCTATCTCCTCCTTAAGCAGTTGGCTCAGATGAGCAAAGGTGGCTTGATAATGGATTATTGGATTCCCATTAGTGAAGATCAAGATGGTCACTTCCGGGCCTACCCTGTGCTTGTCTTACAACTGTGTTTTACAGAGTTTATTCAAGCCTATAATCATTGAGTTTAACTGAGATGGAACCTTCTGCTTCACTGAGNCAAATAATAGTTTTAAGTGCAAAAATGTCTGATACAAAGTCAGTGGGAGTTGATGTGAGTTAGGGCTGAGCTTTTATAGGACTTGGTGTGAGTTCTACTGGTTTAGTCATACNGTAGGGTTTTTTTGCTGCAGTGCAACCAGGCTTTGTCTACCCGTGACAGCATAGACGAAATGTCCACAGATTTTCTTTTCTGAGACCATTGTTTGTTTGTTCATTTTTCTTTTAGTTTTTCTAGACCTCATTTAAGAAAGTGGTTATAAAAAAAAACAAGAGAAGGGGTGGCAGTGTGCTGGGGAAGAAAAAACTTCAAGCATACAGATAATAATGATACGTGAAGCCCAGTATTTCTCAGCAGGTAGTGTGTGTAGTATTTCTACAGGGTACGGTTTATTCCTTTGTCTGAAGGCAAAGGTCTCCAATGTCTTATATGAATTACACCCAGTGTTGACCTGTTTCTTCAGCATATAAAATAATCTCTCTGTCTTCACTTAAACCTCAATCTAGGTAACTACAGAAGTGTAGTGCAGGCTGAAGATGATGCAATTTTATGCTTTTATCTGGGAATATAATGTAGCAGTATTGTGCTATCAATGTTTTATTGTTATTACCTTGGACATGTTATTAAGTCTTCGTAATAAACTTGCTTAGTTGTGACTGAATAGAAACTGATTTGAAATTGAAATGTACTAGAGAATTTCTTGAGACCTTTGAAGATTTCCTTATGTTCTGATGGTTTTCTTAAGCAGAAATTCTTCTAAGTTGAGTTTAAAGTGTCTCTGGCCTTGGCCAAATGAAAGTCCAACCGTACTCTTGCCTGTTTAAGCTAGAAGATCTCTGGGTAAGACAGCGTAAAACTCCTTGGGTTTGTGGTTTTGAGGCTGCTTGAAAATGGTCTTTCCGACAAGTTTTAGTGTGGTCTCACCTGTCTGCTTTCTGACTTGGTTAAAGAAAATAATTATAAAAGCTGGTTTTGGAGGTTTTATTGTGAACAGGTAGAAAATCTGTTAGATTTCAGTTTAGAAAGGCTGTGCCAAGCAACTTAAGACTGTAGTACAAAGGGTACGAGGCTGGGTCATCACCAGACATTTAGAGCTTGTCAGTAAAAGAATTTTCTATAGATAAAAATGTGCTGCTGTTTCATCATATGAATCTATTTGAGGAGTATTGAAGTATGTGAATTGGCTTAGAAAATTTCCAAATAATAGTTTTAAGTGCAAAAATGTCTGATACAAAGTCAGTGGGAGTTGATGTGAGTTAGGGCTGAGCTTTTATAGGACTTGGTGTGAGTTCTACTGGTTTAGTCATACTGACTTAGGGGGAAATTCTTCTCTTTATACAACTTAAAAGTGTAATTCTTTTTTTAAAAGATTTTTGTTGAGTGTTAGCAATAATGGGGTTTCTGCAGGTTGGCTGGGACCGGTGTGAAGGAACTGTTTGTTTAGTGCTGCTCTTGGTGACATTAGCTGCTTTTGTGCAACAGTTCTTGTAATTGGAATTTGACTCTGTGAATCCAACTTCTGCCCGCTGATTTCTTGTAAATAGCTATTTCATAAGGTTCTGGCTTGTGGGGGAAAAAAATAATAAATGGAGAGCTTTTTTAGAAAAGCTGTGGTGTTCATCTGCTCTTCACCCCTGGGTCTCTGGGGCCTGCTGCTCTTTCATTTTCCAGGGAGAGCGCCTCAAAGAACTGTACGTAAGCTGCATTGTTCCAAGAATTTATCTTGGAAACTATAAGGAAAGACTTTAATAGAGCCTTGGAGATGAGAAAAGTGAGAAGAACCAAAAATGATTCTCTGTGCTTGCGTAAAACATTTTTTGCTGCTTTAATAGTCATCAGATGGAATAAATTAAATAATGCAGGCTTTAGTGAAAGACAGCTGAGCTGTCTCCAAATACAGAACTCTTCCTCACAGCCTTTGTCCGTGTGGAAATACTTTCAGTGTGGAATGAGTATTTGGTTATGAGATGATACTGAAGAGAAGCTGAAATATTATACTTAGGTGCTTGCTTCTGCTTAATATGAGATCCATTTGGAGCTATTTTAATCCTGAAGGTTTTTGTCAGAAAACAATTTAGAACATGCATGATCTCTGAACAATACACACTGCTTCTTCACATGTAGTGTTCTCTGGTGGTACAGTCTCTTCTGAGAAGGGAAGAGAAATACATTTCCTGCTTTACAACTGAAGGAAAGAGCTGTCTCTCTAGAACAAAACATTGGTTCAGGACAGAAATTTTTTGAATACGACACCAAAAAATTGGTAAGCCTCCTCTGTGTTGGGGCTGTTAACAGCTGAAATCAAGAGGCTCACTCTAAAAATAATTCAGGCTCCACATCTGGCTTTTCTTTCATAGAACATCTCTCATTGGTTTTGTGAGTGAGCTGCCCACCACTAAGAAATTTCTGACTCATTTTTTATGTATTCAATTGATTGTGAAGTGAAAAAATGTCTATTTTCAGATGTCCTTTAACAACTATACTACTTGAGTGAATAAGCAACTTACTTCCTGAACTGAGGTCTGTTGTTGTAGAAGATACTTTCTGAATGCTTTTTCTCTACAGAAAATGGATGCTATGTACTCAAGTGACTCTGGGCTGCTCCTTCCTGCACTCAAACAAGACAGAGATAAAGAGTAAACTGCATCTTTTCAGTGCCTGTTATACAAAATTTCTGTTACAGATTTAGCCAAGGAAGAACCTTGCTTGTGGACTGAGGAGGATTGCTGGATGCTTAGAATTCTTTGAACTCTGCCACTGTGGAGTCAGAGTAGAAGAAAGAGCGTTGGGAATTCTGTACATGAAAGCACAGAGCCTTTCCTACACACATCATTCATCGTTCACACTCCCTGCGAGAAATTTCTGTATCTCTCTGCTGTCAGTGAATGCACTTATTCATGCTTTGGGAGGAGCAGAAGACAAAGGGAAGGAGTCAAAAGCAGTTTCATATACATAGAAATCAGTGAGACGACTCCCCTTAACTTCAATGGATTTGGGATTTGGAACTTACTCTCTACCGTATAGTCTCTTCAGTAAAAGACCTTCTGTTTTTCTACTGAAACAAAAGCTTTTGAAAGCTGAACTGAACTTCCCACTGAAAGTGCTTACAGTGTGGATTTATTGCAGTTACATTAAAGCAGCCATTTCTGGGCTTTTAATGCATTAACAGGCTACTAGTTGAATAAGATTGTATGTTTGGGTGGAAAAGAAATCCAGAGATGTGCTACAGACGGTGCTGCAATGGTAATGAGAATGGCAGTTCATTAGGATTAGCAATGCAAAAAAGGTTCCAGTTAATGAACAATGAAAACATTTTGGCAGTTGCAGGGTTGATATTTTCAATGCTGTTCATGCTGCTATAATTTAAGCATATAATGTGACTGTCCATTATCAGCTCAGATTTTGAGAGGTTTATTACTCCATCAATACATTAATTCTATGCTGAGAGGTGGCATGGAAGACAGGCAAGTAAGTTACGTTAGATGTGCTATCTATATATTTCATAAACTGTAAATGAAGCCAGGAGTCAAGTTTCTTTAGGCCCAAATTAAAATGTCTGCTGTCTTACTCGAGTAGATCTTGAGGGAGACTGTATGGGCGTGACCAGATGACACTACTGGAAATGGTCTTTTTTAGTTTAAGTGACAAGCACAGCTCCAACCTGTCAACATCATCCCAGGGTTTGTCTGTAGAAGATGGGCATTTTTGAGCAGCAGCAGCTGTGCTGAAGGAGGCCTCAGATGAATTTGCTGTTATATGGGAACTCTTCTATAGAAGAGTTCTCTTGCTAAGGAAACCAGGTAGCATTTCACTGCCTCTGAAAATGCAGGCGTTTGATGTCTCTGCTGTTCCCGGGGAAATCAACAGCTTTACCCCCTGTGGAAGCACAGTTAGCACTCATTTTCATAGGGAAGTTTCTCAGGAGAAGAATAGCGGATAACAAGAGTGATGGGGACAATAGCTGCTAACATGGGATGTCTTCTGCACAATAGTGGAAACTTAGGTTCAAGTCTGGCCCAGAATCAAATGCTTTAGAGTAGTTGCTTTTTTGGGCTTCCTATCCATTGAAAAAAACCTTGGTTTTAATCTGATGTGAAACCAAAAATGCATCTGATTTCCCAGTCAGCTGTAGTCAGAGCTCATTTACTAGTGTTGGCAATCTCTAGCACAGTAAAAATGAGCACAAGTCAAGGTTTGTTCTGTGGGACTGAAACATCTTAAATTTACAGTGAAGACTTACTTTGACTTCTGTTTCCCACTCTGACTTGAAAAATAATATTTATTTCCTTCCATCTGAATTTCCTGTGTTGTCTTTAACAGTGCTTTGAACCAACAGCCCTCAGTGCCCACCCTCCTTCTGCAGCAGATGGTGAGAGTAACCTGGCCCCATTTCTCCAATCAGTGACTAGCAAAAGAGGATGCCAAGTTGTTGGCTGCTGTGGATACCTTGTGGTGGTTACAATTTGGCTGTAGAGAATGATGCTCCCTGACAATTAAGTAGCACAGTTGCTATTAAGCAAATGTGAATATTATTGTCTAGAAAATGGTGCAGGGATCTAATCAGTCTGGTTTTCTTATTGTTGTGAAATTGTCTGTGAAAATAGCAGCTCAACCTGAGGCTTTGGTAAACCATGTGCATTATTCCACTGGATAGCTAATTCCAGTCAGAGGAGCTACGTTCCTTTTACGTTGCTCATTCCCTGATCGCTTCTATTGCCATCCTGATTACTCTGCCAGAGATAATTTTATCATCACATTTTGGGTTAAAGTTGGCTCAAACTTGAAAACTTGCTTCTATTGGCAGCCGTGTCACTAGGTGTCAGTCAGGTTGATGTGACTTGTTGTGTCATGGTCTTCACTGAAGAGTTTGTGCTGGGCTGGATCCCTTCTCACACTGACTGGAATCTTAAACACTAACATTTTACTAGATTTTAACCACTCTTGCAAACTATTGCATACCAGGAAAAGGATGCTGCCAGACTGACTTCATGAGGGTCTGTGAAAATAACAAGTTTTCTGATAAATACATCTTGACACTCTTTGACTATTGCTGTTCAGACTGATTTAACGTCCTGGAGTTTTCTTTGGAATAAAACCTTTGTACAATATACTGTACTGATGTAGATGGTGGCATCAGTCTGTAGTAGTGGCTCACAACCGCTAAGATGCACCAGCATAAAAACAGACTGCAGGTCCTACAGCACCCTGTTGCCTGTCGGCTGTCTATAAAGGCCTCACAGAGGGACTTTTCCCTCTCTTCTGTGGACCGTTCTTTTCTCCCTTGTTAGAGGTGAACTAGAGGGAGAGTCAGTATGGAGCCAAGACTTTTGGCTTCAGCTCTGGGTGGGGGTAATATGCTGATAAACAGTGGTATGGACAGGCTGGTTTAGTCTCGTTTCTTCTATGATTGGGAGTAGATGCAGTAGCTGAGATGCAAAGAGAGGGAAGGAGTTCAGATGCATGAGATTACACATATCAAGGAGAAGACAAAAGCCCATATAAAGTAGATTGGAAACTGTTGGTCTGTAGCCCTGAGAAGGGTCTGTTGAAAGCTTCTCTCCTTTGGAAAAGCTGGGGTGATCAGACAGTTTTCCTGCTCGAACTCCCAGTTCAGAACTTATCTGCTAGGTCGTGCCGGCTCCGAGTTGCGCACTGTTGTAACATTTCAGCCATCCAGCAGCTGAAGCTGTCAATACGGTGAGCCCCCTGAATTAGGGATTACACATAGCCAGTCGTGACTCCTGGCCTGGTCAAACCCTGGTTTAACTTCTCCTTTCATGTAAGGATCCCATAGAGCTAGGGGACACTTGTGCATGCCCTTGCCATAATAGACACTTTCTCAGCCTTACAGGTACAGGCTGCACTGATAGTCCTGTTGATGTATGGCTTTTGTTTACAGCTGCTGTGTATGCTATAGCTGTCAGCTTTAGAGAACAACTTCTGCTATCACATCAATACTTTGTTCAGTGATCAATGCAGAGGGCTTGTACAGTGTTTATCTAGTGATAGACGCCTGGAGCCAAACATCTCCAGCTTATTCAACTAGGGCTGGAAAATAATTTTCTCTCCTGTATTGGAGATGAGGTCACCAGGATGAGTGAAAGCTGCGGGAATAAGTCTTGCTATGAGGGTGACAGTACAGCAGGTGGGATTTTTTTGTTAATATTTGGAGTTGACTTCACTCTCTCCAGACCTGCTTCTGAACTGATACCTTGTTTCTACCTGAGAGTCGAGCATAATAACTTCTAATCTTTTTTTCTTTTTTATTTTTAGACTACTGCTATGTAGCTTTGAAAATTAAGAGTTTGTTAGATACATGAATGGCAACTGATCTCTGGAAAATTTGTTCCCAGAGATATATGTCCAAGTGTTCTGGATGGGCAAATCTTTAAGAAGCTGTTTAATTGAATTCATTCAGGGTGGTTCCCAACTTGTGCTCTCCCCCAGCACGCTTTTAGCACTCCCCGTTCTGTAGGAAACCATATGTAATAGTTTTCTTTGACCAACTTGTATAGTCATGCTCTGTGTTGCAAACTTAGAGCTGCAAGGATGCTGTTGTGGTTCATCTATGGTTGTAGTTTAACTGGTGGTATCAGATTTGTGTTAGGCTGCCAAAAGCAAATGCATTTAAATAAAAGATGGTCATAGAGTCAATGGCATGTAGTTGATATGCTAATTAATATCTAATAGATGTTTGCTTCTGCACTTAATTTCATTAAAGAATTTTAGCTATTTGAATGTGTTTAATCAAGTCACCTCCATTTCTTTTGCAAATTGTGTTAGGGATAATAGTCAAAACAGCAAGCAATTTTTCTGCTATGGAATATGCTGAAATTTAATGATAACTGTTCTATTGAAACTAATTTAGAAGCTTATTTCAGACACTTCATTTAATGTGTTAGCAAAATAAATTCTACATAATTGTAAACAGCATCCTCTCACGGTGGGCTACCGATTTAACAATGGGATGCAGGAAGATGTAAGAAGTTAAAAGGATCAAAGTGCACTTGAAACCGTTTAGTTTAAATGGTTCCTGATAACTACATTGTTTGGCGAGATGTCCTTTCCTGAGACAGTTCTCACAACTTTTCTTTCCTGTGGGGTGTGATGTTTTTTTGTTGTTGTTGGTTGTTTTTTAAAATTATTTTTGGTTGGTTGTTTGTTTTCTTTCCATCATGACAATTGCTACAAAGGGCAACCAATAAACTAAAAGCATGGTCATACAGCTGAAGTCATGCACTAACTAGATGTTAAATAGGCACACTAAATAGATGTTAAATAGGCTTATAACTGTCTATTTGGGCAATAATCTGCCTTTTGCATTCAGTAGCTGAATTTCCTAGTTATGAATGAATCCTTCAGCCATGTAAACATGGGGTTACTCTAATGTTTAATGTGACTGAAATGGCCATAAACTGGAAAACATGAGGCTCAACCTCAAAATGAGGAAATATTTCCTTGCTGTGGGGATAATAGAGCACTAGAACAAGCCACCTAGAGAGGTGGTGCAATCTCTATCTCTGGATACTTTCAAAAAGTGGCCTGGACTTGTTCCTGTGTGATGTACTCTAGGCTACCCTGCTCTGGCAGGGTGGTTGGACTACATGATCTTTAAAGGTCCCTTCCAACCTCTACTACTCTGTGAAACTGAGAGCTAGGTGAGGTCTCCCAGGCAGGACTAATTGCTTCTACATCTTTTGTTTCAGTTCCGGGACAACCGTACAGTCTTACAGCAAAAATCTGTTTAAAGTAACAAAGCTATGCTTGTTTGCAAGAAGTGAAGGTTCTTGAGAAACTTCAGGCTAGGAGAGAATGGAGATGTTCTTCTGGGTGATACAGTGCATGGAAGCAAAAGACAGCTTGTTCTTGTCACTGCTGTGGTATTTGCATGGTGTTGTGCAGGTACTTAAGAGTTTGCTCTGACTCAGAGCACAGACAGTGAGCAGCTTTGCCTGAGAATGCTGTGATGGACATACCCTGGAAGATCTGCTTCACTATGGAGTACTGACTTTGTAGATGACGAGACAGTCCTGCTTACCTGTCCTTGGAACAGACCTGGCGTTCCTCAGAAAAGCTACACGTTTGAATGCTGTTGCCTTTTTTACAGCATCATTGCTTTTGTCTTGTGGTGTCCCTGTGTTCTGAAAATCACCTATATATCTTTTGCCTGTGGCAGTGCAGCTCCAATTACTTAGAAGGAATTTCTCTTGTTATAAATTGATTATCAGGATATATTAATATTTTTATTGTGTTTTAATACAAGAAAGAGACAGAACAAATTTTGCGAGGCACAACTTTTTTTTTTTTAATTCCTATATAAGAATAAGTAAAGCTGGTGCAGTGAGTAGTAGCAATTCTTGAGTTGGTGCCTGTCAGGTAAAAGGGCTTGTTTCTTGGACTTGTTCTCTCAGCTAAGAGTAAGCTTTTGTGTTGCAGTTATCTAATCTATTTTGTTAAGTTGGTACTGTGCGAGTGCCAGGCTTTGAGACGGGGATTCCTGCAGCTGAGAAAGTAGGCATAACCATCTTGCAGGTGAGTATTTGGAGTGGTTTATCAGGAAGCAGGCTGCTTGGCAGGGATACTGAGCTGCTGAGGAGCAAAGCTGCTCCAGACTGTAGTGAGACAGTTGCATGTCTCTTCTTACCCAAACCAGGACAACAGTCCACACTTCCTGAGCACCTGCAGCTGGCAGGGTTGAACAAGCAGTTTGAGCACAGGTAAACAGTTTGTTGCTTTTAATTTAGGTGAGATGGAGTTTACCAGTTCCTAGTGCGTGTCCTGCCTGGAACAAGGCATGTACATTTCCCTACTTTACACAAGAGTTTTGGCTGAATCCTTTCTGCTGCACCTAATGGTGTGCCTTGGGTGAATGTCTGTCTGTCATCTTGTTTGTGTTTCTGACAGGACTGACTTGCACTGTACCACAAGAGAGGCTCCTGAAACAGCTCCTTGTTGCCGGTGCAGCTCCTGCAGAGCTCAGTGATTTTGCAGATAAAAATCACAGCTACATGGGTCTGGAGACGACTGGTAGGGGAAAATAAATAAAGCTACCTTAGCAATGATCTGGTGCACTTTGAGAACTGGAGAAGAGAGGTGGCAGCACCTCATCTCTCTCTTAGGGTGGATGGTGCTCCCTTGTCAGAGCTGGAAGAAGACAGGTCTGCCTCTGGTTTCGTTGTTTTGTGGTGTTGTTTTTTGTTTTGTTGTTTTTTGCTTTGGGTTTTTTTTGTTTGTTTATTTCCTTTTAATTTATTTGCTTTGTTTGTTCCTGTTCTTGGGAAGTGCAGTGAAATTGCTCTGAAGTCACCCATGTTGAATGTGTTGCTTTGGTTTTTATTTTGTCACCATCTTGTCTCTCAAAAGTTTAGATGGCGCACAAATGAGAGAAGTCACAGTTTAGCCATTTGTTGCCAACCCTACACTTGTGCTTCTGTAGCCCATCCTATATAATTGCCTAAGTGCCTTGGGCTTCAGTCCAGCTCCTATTAAGCTGATTCTGCTGAAACAGAAGAGGCACAGCTGGGAATAAACTTCATGAAGGGAAAAAATCCTTTTGAGGCATTTACTTAAAAAGGTCCTGCTTAGGACCAGACAAGCAGCCTGTCTGCCAGAAGTGGTCAGTGAGCTGCTGAATCAGTCTGATTGCTGCTGTAGACGGCAGAGCAGCTTTCATGGTGCAAAGACAGCACAAGTTAGGGACCAGGTCAAGATGTGTCTGAGGGTGCTACCACAGAGTGGTATGCTGTCACCATAGAAGCACCACACCTATTTCATGGTGACATTACAGCTCCTCTGTGGAAGTCTACTGTGACAGTAGCTTTCAGTGAAAGTTACATTTTCTTCCAGATGGCTTACCAAGTTGTTCTGCTATCCTGGGTGATTCCCTTAATATCAGCTGTGACAGAACTACACATTTGCAAACTGTTTGGCAGAAGGTGACATTTGACTTTCTCTCAAAGCTTTGCACAGCACTGACAGGAGCAGAAGATAAGGCCCTCTCAGTTTCTTCTTGTCAAAAAAACCCCCAGAACTCTGCAACTCCTGACAGACACGTTGTGCAAGGAGGCACTGTTTTTAGAGTTCCTTTATAAAATTGTACTCGTGCTCAGATTTCCTGAACCAGCATTTTAATGCCACGTGCTAGTCTAGAAAAGCCTTCTATCAGCATAGCATTTGGCTGACCATTTTTAACACCCTGTGTTCTGAATAAGAACACATTAGGACCATGTATCTCAAGTCGGAGCACTGCCAGAGGGCTAACTATATGATAGCAAGAAACAAAGCTCAAGTTTACTTGGTTACTTGGGGCACAGGGAGGAAGAGTGACACACAGAGACACTTTTTTAGACCCTATCCTGCTTTGGAACCTTGCTGATTTTTATAGACCAGGCAAAGATACACATTTTTAAAATAGATGTCGCAGAGTACAAGAAACCTGCCCAGTGTCAGATTCTGTGACAGTACTGGAAAAAACAGACTCGTAGAGCTTGCTGTCTCTGAATTTATTTATCTTGATTTATATTGGGTTAGGATTCTATTCCACCACTAAATATGGATGCCAGGGTCAGGGATTGAAAATAGCAGGCAAAATACAGAAGCCATGAACTTTTTAAAGCACATAGAGGTGGAGGAACATTGTGATCAAATAAACTGTACTGGAAGCGGAGAACTTGGAGAATTTTCAGCCAAGGTGCTCTAAGGGCATTCAGAAGCTGGTTTTGACAGCCACTGTCCAGGAGGCTTTTGTTAGTTGTTTTGGGGGTTGGTTGGTTTGTTTGTTTTGTTGGAGTTTTTTCTTGTTTGTTTGTTTGATTTTTTGTTTCTTTGGTTTATTTTTGGGTTGTTTTTCTTTTGTGGTGGTAGTGTTTGCTTTAGTGCTTTGTGGTTGTTTTGGTTGGTTTGTGGTTGGTGGGTTGTTTTTTTTACTACACTGGTGAAATTCAAGTCTGCTAATTGTGTTTGCAGTAGCTGCTGCAATTGTGCAAAATAGTGCTGAGATGCCAGTGTGTATAATAAATATTTTGTAAAATCAATGGTAGATCTTGATTTTTATTGATGAGATTGGTTTTTGTATTTGCATTTGGACAGATTTGAAAGTTCGTCAATGCTGCAGCTGGAAAAACAAAACAGAACATAACCCACTCCTGTTGAGTCTCTTACCAACTGTGTAAACAGCTTAGTATAACCATATAGCAGGCTCTGAACTTCTTCAGCGTTGATGCTTAAAGTTATTCTGTACGAATTATCTCTGTCAGAGAACATGTCATTCTCTGTCAGAGACACTATACGTAAAATGGAATATACAAAAAAGTATGGCCCTTGTCAAGAACCTGGTCCAGGTTAATAACTTGATTTGGTTGATAATAGGTAACTTACACTGGGGTTGCGTCAGGAATTGAGACAAAAGACTCCAGCATGTAAGAATTGAGCCTAAACTCAACTCCACCTAATGTTTCTATTGACAAAGTTGTCCTTTTAAGGTGACACTGTTATATACCAGTGGATAGCATTGTGTACCTTGGCAATAGCTCATGAACTTTTCATGTGGCTGACATGCATTTGTTTCGTTTCTGTAATACCTGTTCAGGAACAAAAGCAGCCAGCACCCAATGGGACTAAGAGAAATTCCAAATTTGATGCAAACTTTAGAGAGAGCGCATAAAACCTACTCACCAGACACGGACCTTCTTACCACACTGTGTGAGTAGTAGATTTTGCACTACTCAATTCCATTATAAATGTTATGAGTCCAAACTGAATTGAAATGTATGGATACTGGCCCAGTCAGAAAATGATTATTTCATTCTCTGCATCTTTTTGTTATAGTACCTGAGAAGCTTTATTCCCAATTGCAGTTAATAAAGTACAGTGCAGTGTGAAAAAATAAGCTGGTAGAGAACACATCAGGCTGTCATAGGAAATGACAGTGTCAAGCAGAGGCACCCAGTCATGTTACTGGACTTTACCTTTGCCCAGTGTGATATAGGTGACTACAGACTCAGTCAGGAATTTAGCAAAGCAGCATGTATGATTCCTGCATGGACTACAGTGCAACCAGCAATGTTCCTGGAAGATCAAAAATCAACTATTATTTTCCATGGTTCCTATTTTATGGCCCTATGGATTCTTTCCTTAGTTGCAAAGGACTTTTTTGTATAGGAGTGGTTAAGATTAAATTATGTTCTGTCTAATGTTTGAAAACTGCATGAGATTCAGGAGGGGTTCTGAGAGTAGGAGGTGGCAGTTTTGGTATGAACTCGATAAGGAGCTTTAATGAATTTAGTAAAGACAACATAATATTGAACTAGATTATCAAATTTATTTCAAGAGGGAGCTGTTGAAGCTGGGACCTCTGGAGAGCAACATTGATGTGGATTGCAGATTATGTTCAATATTGTGTTACTTTTTTTATGATGGCTATTAAGTTACATACCTGGAATTTTAATAGGTACATGTGAATCAGTAGACATATGAGAGGAAACCAAAGGATTCCTCATGTTCCAGTTGAGATGTCTTGCATTCTCTTCAGAAGATTCCAGTAGGGGCCTCCGAGACTTTTAGATCTAGGCTAGTTGGACAGTGCTGTATTTAACAGAGATGTTGTGTTACATAATTGTCCTGTGAAAAAATCATTTTTCTTGAAAATCTGAAGACTTTTGCCATTTTGCTTGACTTTTTTTTTTAACTTTTTTGACCAACTGCCAATCTACTGAACTTTCACCAGTGTCACAGGGCAGTGAACTTGAAGAATACCTTTTCCAATATCTGGAAGTAGCTGTTTTGGGATCTGAGGAAGCTGTCTAAGCCAGGAGTTTATTCCAACTTCCTGTGATTGAATGGTTTGGGTTTTTTTTCCTTTTCTGTAGAAACATTGCTGCATCTCAAAGCTACGAGAAATTTGGATCAGCTTTAGTGATCACTTTACTGGTTTGTACTATAGTCTATGTTTTTTCCAGGGGCAAAACAATAACAAGTGTTCGTAGGAGTGATACTTGTTTGCCAGACTGTATGGTCAAGAGCAGTGTGTAGTGCCTTTGTTTTTGTTTTCTGAAATGGAAAAAAAAGAATTTCCTACTACTTACTTGTGTTTCTTTGGGGGTATAAGTTTGAGAACCCCTGGGTTTAATAGAGGATACTTGGAACAATTCATTTGTAGGGGCCTTATGTGAAAACTTGCAGGAAATCACTGAAAAGCAATTAAGACAGAAAATATTTTACTTTGTTAGTGAGGCTCCCTTGACCAGGTGTTTGTGGTAATAGGAACAATGGAGCTTGCATGTTAGAATAATGAGAAGCCAGGTATTGTAGAAAGTTTGAATTGGGCTGTTACATTCATTGTGTAGCACAGGTCCAATTCAAACACACTTTGCATGCATTTTAGTGGATCGGGTTTTGAAGGTCGTCTTTTAAGAGGTTGGCTTTCATCTTGGTTTGAAAACAACACAGCAGGGTTTTGAACTTTGTTTTTAGAACTCTTCAGTGTGTTCTCAGTGGAGTATGTCAGATGAAAATCTGCCATTTAGGTGCTTAAGTGAGTTTAAAATCACCAAAATGCTAAGTTCTGTGGTGAATACCACCACCCCGGCCAAGAACTGTGTGAAAAACTGAGTCCTCTCTGGAATTAGCTGTAGTGAAACAGGCTAAAACCACGTAACTTGTTACAACCTTTTACATAGAAGTTCTGTTGACAGCTTTTTTTTTCCCCCTTTTAGCTGCCTATATGTTGCTCTGAAAACACTCATTTTTGTCCCATAAATATGTCCAGTTACTTCTCCTGTATTAGTGTCATCCCCTCGTAATTTCTCCTGCACATTCTTGGAAGAACAATGATTGATTGCTTGATCTCATTCTGCATTTATGTGGAGTCATTTGACAGGTTCTAGATGTGGTTTGCCCTAAGGCTGGCAACTTGGGTTTATCAGATTCCCTACCCTAAACAGTGGGGACTGTTAGCCCAAAGTTTGCCTGTATTGCAAACCTAAAATCTCATCTTCCTAACCTCCTCTTCAATCACCTACTGAGCCTGGAGATGTACCAGCTGCAGAGTCAGTGGAGATTCCCTTTGGGGAATAGCTTGCCCAGTCTGTATTGTTAAAGCTTAATGAGTTCATGAGATTGACTCTGCTGCAATTATTTCTTAGTGACATATAACAAGTAGCTGTTCCTACAGACTTATAAAATGTTCCAGAGCTCCATTAATTTGCCCTTCATTAGCTATGTAATTTTGCTAATGACCCGAGATACTTAGAGGCATTGTCCTACGAGAATTATGAGTTTGACTGTGAGTCCTTACAGAAGTTGCAGACACAGCTCCATCCCATCTTAGTACCAGAAATTTGTTCTGCCCTGCTGCATCTAATTGTAGTTTTTACTTCTGGAGTCATCTTCTATTGATAAATGAATAATTATTTCATATATGAAATTACACATTTAATGGAAGTTTCAAGTGTTAGTGTTAAGTGATTAGATTTGTTAATCGTATACTGTAGCTGGGCATAATGATGCATTTAACCATTAAGAGTTTTACACTGCTTTGTCTTTTAAATTCTTATGTAGTGTATTATACATTCTTCTTGTCTTTTCATTGGGTGTTAATACTTGTGCAAAATACAGGTTAGGGTCTGGAAAGGGAAGTATACCCACTGTGGTAACAGGAGCAAAAACTGTCAGTGGATTCCCCCAGCTGGCGTGGCAGTGTCTGAGAAGTATATGGTACTTCAAATATTTGGAGAAGTGAACTTGTTAAGATTCACTCTACAATTTCTCCTTAGATTTTTCATTTTCACGGTATAAAATAACAAAAATAACAGAGGAAATTGCAAAACAACATAGGCTGTAGTTCCTACTTTAGTCTGACCACCTCTATGTCCATCAGCCCTGGAGATTTGTACATCATTTGTGTGCTTCCCTTTCTGGGACTCTAGCAGGAGGAGAACCTGTGTGAGACCTGGGCGCTGTTATACTCTCTTATGCCTCTGCTAGAGCAACTGACAGTTATGCCAAGAAATAACCACTGAAAACACATTCTTGCTAGACTTCCATGTCTTTATTGCCTTTGTTTTTGATGGGAGGTGGTATTTGTGGACTGTTTGTCTTTTCCTGCCTTCCTCCATAGCAAGTATGGAGCTACTTTAGCTTCACTGTAAGCAAAAGATTTTGGCTCCCTAATGAATAGACAGGGTGTGATGCTGCAAACAAGTCTATGGCCTGTGCCATTGGGCTGGCGTTTGTAGAGGTATGACCAGGGTGAGTCCAGCTGACTTGGCCACTGCTGCTTCACAGGACCATGACTGTTTTCTTACCTTCTCTGGAGTCAATACCAGCAACTGGACCACAACTGCTGCAGTAATACCAAATTTCATCACAGGGTGCAGCCTTGCTTGGGCCCAGCCACTCTATAAATGGTCAGAGTAGATGTGACTGAGGAAATACAGGGAATGGGCAGCAGAACTGGAGGTAAATGTTGAATTTGTCGCACAGCAAAACCTCATTAGGCTGTGCTTTCAATTTTTCCCTTATCTGTAGCTTCTAAAAAGCTGACTAACGGGCCTCTGTATTTGCGGTAGAAGACAAAGGTTTCTAGAAGGGTTGTCTCTACTGATATTGAAGTAAATCGTGTTTTATAGATCAAGCAGATCAGGCAACATCATACCACTGTTATACCAAAGTTGAAACAATCCCTAGGAAAGCCTGAAAAGCCTCAGAAACTGACTTAAACATTATCTTTGAAAGGAAAGTCATTTTGCTTCAAGATTATCATCACAGTTTAGATGCTGTACATTGTACTAGGATAAAGAGAGAATTTGGCAGATGAGCTTTTGCCTCTGGAGCCCCTAGATGACTGGAACAGGCTTCCCTTTCAGCTTAAATCAGCAAACAGCATAATCTTCTTTAAGCCTGGGGTTTAAATGGCTGTTTGAAGGAGGATTGTGCAAAATCTATTTCCAGTAATATGGTTACTGGAGCTAAAGAGTATGTGTTGTTTTCATGAGATTTTGGATGGCCCTGTGGTGTGCATTAAATTATTGTAAGAATTGTGCAGTTGATGGTTTTCTCTTAATATTCTGATGTATGAGCCAGTGGCTCTTTGATAAAACTGAAAGCAGCTCTTTGGTTCTTGGATGCTTCTTTAAATACAGTAAACAGAGTAGGTTGTCAATACCCTGAATGGTCCCTTACACTGGCTGTAAGAAAGGTAGTTGTGTGTGTTGTGTCTGTCAAGAGTCACCGTTGAAGTTTCCGCTTCTGACATGTCTTATACCGGTGGGAGAGTCATTGATCACACTAAGTCAACAGCAGCAACCTTTCCTCCATCAGCAAGTCAAGGCTAAACTACCACAGAAAGAAAGGGAAGCTTCGTGTTGGAGGGAAGACGGAATGGGATTTGTGTATTCTGATTTGATGGGGGCCAACAGCCCCACCATTTGGCTGCTGTGTTGTTGTGATACCGAGAATACTTGTAGTATTCTCACTCTGTTGCCTTTTCTTTGTGGCAAATAGAAGGCAGCCATGGTTTTTAACTGCATAAGTGAAAGCTTGAAGTGCCTCTAAAAGAGGAAGCACTTAACTTAGGAGTTGTCATAAGTGGTATCTATGCTGACAGCAAACAAGAGGTTGCCCAAGAATTTTTCTTAGTTTTCTGCCTTGTTTGAAGAGCTGTCAGCCAACTGTGCTGCTGGCTGGCTGGGGCAAATTGTTAATTTTGCACTTGGATGACTCCGGCATTTGCTGTCTAGGGGACTGCAGCAAGCTAAGGGAAATGAATGTTAATGGAGTATGACTGCCTGATCATTTAGAGCAGGCTGCCGTGGTGCTGGCTGAGCCAACAGCAGGATCTGCACTGGCTGTGTCTGGGTGGGACTGGGCTGCTCTGCGAGCTATCTCACTTTGCTTGATCCTAGGTGTAACATTTGTTCTTCATATGCTGTAGCTGTGTCCTTACTGGTGGGTTTGAGTATATATTCCTGTCCATTTTGGCTGGTGGAGTTTGAAGTCCTGGCCGCTGTGAAATAAAGGTCAGAGAGAGCTGCATTTCCATCCCTCCCAGGTGACCAGTCTGTGGTCCAGCTCAGTGGAAGCAGAGTCCTTTTGCTCTCCAGCCTTTACCAGGTTTTTGGGCTTAGTATTCCTGGAAACAAACCCAATGTTTTGTGGTCTGCAGTGTCAGAGTTACCTTGATGAAAGATTAACTATGTGTGAATATTTATTGGGAGTACTAACAAAGACCTTTCCTGCAAAACTGCTGGCAACACTTAAATATCTGAGCTAAATTACAGGTTTCTGCAAATAAAACACTACATGTTTTCTGCTTCTGCTAGAGCAACTGACAGTAGTTCTGCCAAGAAATAAACACTGAAAAAATATTCTTGCTAGACTTCCATATCTTCAAGGCTTTTGGTTTCAATGGGAAGGAGTATTTGAGGCAATTTTTTTCACCTTCCTCCATAGCAAGTTTGAAAGCAAAAACTGGAGCTGTCTTTCATAGTTCCCTAAGGACAGGTGTAGCAGTTCATGTTACTAAAATTACCGATGTGATAATTATTAATAGAAGGTGATTTTATTTTAAACAAATGTGAATTCATGCACACTCTCCTAAGTTCCAGTGTGCATGTGTCCAAGTGGGCAGGCCAGCAGTGAGGCACCAAGGCGTATCTCCCACGCAGCCTGGACACCATTCCTGGAGATAAAGCAGAGGACAAGGTGTTCTGGCTATCTAGTCCTTGTTATGTATCCTGTATCCTTCCAAGCTTAGCAGAGTATATGCTGGTTATGAGTGTGCCTGTTTTATACTCTTTCGGAGCTCACAATGATCTTGATCCTTTGGCTTATTGTCTCACTTCTCCATCATTAGGATTTACTTACTTTTCCTAGCTGGGTGTTGTTTTGGCTCTTGCCCTGTTCTGTGTTGTTCCTGAAGCATCTCTTAGTGAGTTTAGTCTCAGTTTCAGTATCCTTTATTTTTCTCATCTGGTAGTCCCTGAGAAATTGACTGTAGATTTGTTGGATCATGACCTGCTGTCAGCACCTGCCACCCTTATATTCCTCCTTCTGTCATTCCTTCTGGTGCTTCCACACCCAAGCCTTCCCGTCCCCTCCCAATTTGTTCTGCTCTCAAGCTATCTATTAGGTATCTCTAGCAAGTGACTGTATTGGTTCATTCTGTACAGTTATCCAGTGCTGGACCGTGCTGTGGAGGTGGCTGCTTTCCTGAGCAGCCTATTATAAATATGGCAAGTTGCGTAAGCACTTTATTTATCAATTCATAGTTTAAATATTTGCCCATTGCTGACACTGCACAGATAATATCTGCAGATTTTAACAGCTGATCATGTATGGTTATGGTAATCTGGAGAAAATGCAGATCAACTACAAAAAATGCTTTGTCTATAAATAAAACCGTTTAGCTTCAAAGCAGTATTGCCATGGAAATTCTTCACTGATCAAGTATGTGAGTGAGGTTTTTCTCATTTAAATTTCCTGAGCCCTTTTATTTTATGCTGACAAGATGCCAGAGGAAAAAAGCTATAAACTCAATATTGCATATTTAAAGGATGCTATTTTATTTCATCTTAATTTGAAATCTTTCAATTTACAGTATACAGTCATGAATTGCAATTTATAACAAGTAAGGAAAAGGGTTAGGAGACATTACTGCTGACAAAGACTAGCTGAATCCAGTGCTCACTGAAAACTTGACTTTGTTTCCAGTTGGCTTCAGTCCTATATTTGTAATTATTCTTCTAATCAGTATTTCTGAAATGCATTCGTAAAACTTTCTCTGAACCACAGACAGGATTAAAAGCCCCCAAGGGAGGGTATCTGAGAGAAAGCATACTTAGCTGATGCATGAGAGCAGTGTACATGAAGTGAAATCACCGCGAGTGCAAGGCTTGGGGTCTGTGGGCAGAGCTCCGTGCTGCAGCTGCCTCACTAGTGTCCTGAGTCTTCCACATGCTGTGCCTAGTAATATTTAGTGATGTGAGTTAGTAATTAGCACCTTTTAATTTGCTTTTTTGAAACAATAATTGTGCTGTTACTGATGTATTTGTGTGATAGCTGGTCATTCAACAGTATTGATTTTGTCTAGATTAGGCATGGGTGTATTAGGTTTCTGTGGGATTAATCAAAGCACCTGATAGTGATTTTTATGGCAAGTTTTGTTAAATTATGTTGTGCTGGACTGCATACCAAGCTGACATAAAGCTACTGTTTAATTATTTTCTTCTTTTGCATGAACTGGCAGGATGGAACAATATCAATTCAGTGGTTTGCATCTGTGATTCCAGTGCTTTTTGATTTCATAGTAGGTATCTGTAACTGCTTTTACCCTCTCATAGAATAACAAGTTGATATTGTTGTCTCTAAATCCTATCACACTTTGTGTTCTGAATCAAGCTCACCGATTGCTGGATGACATTCTAATACAGACCTAGGCATGTTGTATCACACTTTCCATTCTGTGTCTCTATGGGAGCTCTTCTGTGTGGAAATTTCTTACACAGTTGCCCAGTCTTCAAATAGATCTGATGCACAATGGTGCGGTGATATGAACGGGAGTCATCTGACAGCTTACTTCAAGGTATGGAGAAAGAGCTTTGTACAGTTTCTATTTCTTGGCGTACTTTAAAAGCAGTGAGACAAACCAGCCCGTCAGTATTACTGGTAGCAGACTAGGGTCTTTATGAATGAGTGATCAGTGGTTAAGATAACACTTCCCCTTATTGATCATAGGCTGCTGCAGTCAATTAAAATGAGACATAATTTCATGAAATTAAACTCTGCACACTGGAGGTGACCAAGCATGCCATGCACATTGTTAATATCACCCAAGGAAAACTTCAGAATGGTAATACATCCACTGCACCACTCCTGCCTCTCACAGCAGGAACTGCCAGAGTGCCCTCGGCTACCTCTGCGCGCAGGCAGATTGCTCTCCCCGGCGGCCGTGGTTCCGAGTTGGAGCTGCCGCCTTGGTGCGTGTGATTTTATCTTCCCACGGGTAAGGTGCTGTTATCTGCTTGGATTAAATTAAATGCATTGCTGATCAGTCGTGGAGCCTTCTCTAAATCCATGCTGCAACCAGCAAGAGACCTTGGGTTTTGTATCACTCTAAGTAGGAAAGCAGTGTAGACCCTCATGGCTCCTTAGCAGAACTGAAGAGCAAATTTGCGGTCAAAAGTGCAACTTCCTTTGAGAAGTTAATGTCTTGACAGTTAAGAGGAGAAAGCTTTGTTGATAAGACAGCAGATTTTAAAAGTATCGAAGCATACAAAAAGGACCGTTTATCTTGACACACAAAGCAGGAAGCTCCTTTGTGGCCCTGGGAGTTTTGGTTGTTTCAGCACACCACGTCTGGCTGAATTGGCCTCTCCTCAGCAGATGGTATTCCGCATCCCTTCAGCAATCTTCAATCAGAAATATCCCAATCTTCTTGGTTTACTTGTGAGCTGTAAGGTTATTTAACTCTAAGGATGCTTGATTTCTCTTTCTCACCTGCAGAAATCTAAGTATTCCCATACCTATCGCTTAGCAATTGCTTCTCGGAGCAGTTTGTTTCCTTTTCAAGTGGAAATCTACAGATTTATCACCCTTTGAGGATTAGATGAGCGATCACCAGCCCTTTGCTCAGAATACAGACAGACAGCTTTGGCTTCTGTGCTCTGCTGAGCTGTGCAGCAGTAAATTAGTCCACTGCTGCCTTTTGTGCGGAAATGCCAACATGACTCTTCTTGTGTCCCCAGTTGCCCCAGGAGGGAAAAAAAAAATAATGGAAGCCTCTTTTTTCTCTTTTCCTTTTTCCTGAGCAGATGATTTTCAGTAGTGAATTATTCTCTAGCTTTGTGGGTTTTTTCCTGAAAAAAGTATATATTTCATATATGGTAACTTGTTTAGCATTTTTGAGTATGATCTTGATCAGTCACGCTCAGTTGTACTGACTACTGTGCATACATGCAAAATGATCCCTGTCCTGCTGTCTGTTAAGGTCAAGGACAAATAGTTTCTTTGAATGTGTGGAGAAAAGGGAACGTGCAAATAGAAAATATATTACCTCCAAACTTCCAAAGCAGTTCTTTTGAGTTCCAAGTAGTTAACTTATTGCACAAACAAGGTGCTTTACTGGCATGTTCCTGACTGTGTTGGGGGTTTCTTTTTCTGATAAGGAATGAATCCCAGTTCATGTTGGTGCAAAGTGCTGTATTTGGCCATAAGCATTTAGTTCAGAAGCAGCTCACATATTATGGTCCTTTGGTTTAACGTATAAAACAACCTAGTTTCTCTTACGTTGTGTAAGCTCCTAAACTCATGTCTTTTTTTCATGTGTATGTTCTTCCCAGGGAACAGAAGCTTTAATGTTTTAGAAATTTATGTAGATACAGGCTTTAACTTTTTCAAACAATAATAGTTCTGAGGTGAGGGAAAGACCATTTATATGTACTTAAGTCCTGCATTAGTGACCAGAGGGCAGAAAAGAAATACATTGAGAGCCATAAGTTCAACTATTTAAAAAAATAAACTGGACAAACTTTCCTTATAGATAGAACTTTTACTTTATCTGCTGTAAATACTACTGTACATGAATTTTCATAATGTAGGAACTCTTCTGACAGATAAAGCTGCTTATAAAACTTTTATGTCACTGTTATTATTGAATCATGTAGATTATATACAGTGATTATTTTTTTAACCATGAAAATGCATTCGATGAATTTTCCAAAAACTAGACTTTCTAAATTAGTTCTCTTGTTTTTCCTTTATTTCCCCAACCAGCTGCACTGTGGAAGATGAAGTGCTTCCTACCTATTGAATACTCATTTGAGTAGCAGGAACTTGCTGAAAATAAATTCTTATCCTCTGTAGTTTTGCGTGCTTCCTCTGTCAAAGGAATATTTTGAAGATTCAAGAGGATGCTTCCACCTGACAGCACTTTGACCAGATGTGCGTCACATCTTTGGTTCTTAGGAGTGGCATTCTGAGGAGTAAGATATTGCTCATTGAGGAAGCCTGGTGTGGGAACTAAGCAAAAGAATCTACAGGAAATCCTGAGTGAAGTGGAGGTGTTTGGAGCACTGCTGCCACTTCTTTCTGAAAGAAGTTCATTGAAGACCCTCCAAGGTTGGGCAGCCCAGATCCTGGTGTGCAGTGCATAGTTTTACTTTAGGTCTGATCTACTTCAGTTTTGGATTGGAGCATTCACGGGCAAGTTTAGTGTGTTGAATTTTGCGTCAGTTTGCTTAATCCATGAATACTTCATAGATAAATGTGCAATTATTTATGCAGTTAGGTTGTGTTTTTTTTCCTACCGTGCTTACTTTCTTGATAGCTGTTGGTGATACTTTGTCATTAGGCACTCACTCCAGATGTCAGAAGGAAGCAAGGCAAGATGATCAAGAGAATTAATTTACCTACTATCCATCCAGAGTCTTCCTGTTACATATACAGTAGTCTTGCACAATGTTGAAAGTTTTGGACTTCCTTTGAGGAAAGATTAGATTCCTCCTTCTCTAAAATTGATGGTATTTTTCAACCTGGGTGGACATAAGGCTGGAAAAAGAATATGTCACCTACAGTAGTCTCTCAGCAATGTAAGGATGCTTTATATACTCAAATCTGTTTCTCCAAGTTAAACTGTGGTGCTGGGAGCTGAGGGCCACAGAACAGAGGCAACTTTGTCATCAGCATGGTTAATCCACCCTTGCCTTCCTGTAGTGACAGCATGTGGGCAGCATACAGTTTGTGTTTGGACAGTTTTCCCAGTGCTCAGCTTAAAGCAGCAGTATGGAAGAGCAGTGATGTACTCGTGCTAAACAGACCATCCAAGCATTACGGGAATTGGCTTCAGCTTTCTGGAGCTACTCATGCAAAAACTTGTTAAAAACTCAGGAGGGTGAGTGGTATCTGCCTGGTGTTGCATGGCTGCTTCTTTTATATTTAATCCATGCTGGATCTTTGTGGGTTAATCATTTATAAGTGTGAGGTTTCTCGTGACATGCTTGGCCAAATCCAATGTACAGACTTCAATTTGAAGTAAGCGGAGTGTTGAAAAATGAAATGTTTTTGAAAGTTAAATTGCAGTCATTTAAATGAAAATGCCTTAGGTAGTTCATTTTTTCCCCAAAAAATATGCTCATTTTATAGCACATTAATAATGCATGTGCATATTGGTTGCAGACATAAAGCACAAAAATATACATACTTTATAAAGCATAGATTTTTATGAAACAAACATGAATTGCTGCTATTGGAATAATAGTAATACCCGATTAGCTCCCATACTATTTAATTTTTGATGGATGTTCACGATTACTCATTGACACAAGAAAGAGAGAGGATCCTCTGCAGTGGTTTGCAGGAAGTCTCCAGAAAAGCCTCTCCCACAAGATCAGATTAATAGGCAGAGCAAGATACATGTGGGGCAGCAAAGTTTAACTGTTGATTTGCTGCCTTTGTGGCAAGCTGCTGCATGCTAGTTTGCTAATCCAAATACAGGAAGAAGGTATTGAATGTATAGGATAACACAGGTAGATAGATGCTTCTGCTGTGAACTACTCCAGGTAGTACTGTGTTTCTTGATTTGTGAGCAGTGGCTCTCTCAAGAGTCAAGGAGTAGCAAATCCTGTCCCCAGCTGCTTCCACGGACACATTTTAAAACAAGCAGCAGGCCGCTAATGATGCTTTGGCACACTGCTGTAATAAGGTTACCGTTATGCCAGTGCTATCTCCCCGTAGCACAGGTCTTTTTACTGTGACTAAACTTCCTTGTGCCATTAAAAGTTAAAAATTTCTCTTGTCCATAGGTGCCTATTATATATAATAACAGTTGTGTTCTGCTTACATATGGCTGAGTCTGACAGTCCCCGTAATGTTTGTCAGCAGAGTTCTCGTTCATACACAAGTGAGAGAACTCCCTTAGACTCTATTTGAAGCTGGGGTAGATGCTGCTCTTCTTGTAGGACTTGGACTGTAAAACTTGTTGGATTGGGCTAATACCTTGCTGCCCATCGCAGCAGAAAGCTGGGAGTTGAGTGAAGAAGGCTGCAGGTACTTCCACAGCTCAGGTGTGTTCAGGTAGCTCAGCGTCTGTTGTTTTGTAGTAGGATGCAAGTCACTGCAGTTGGAATGTGGGACTTTAGCAAAGTGAATTTTAATCTGTGTTCAGGGTTCTAATTTATGCATTAAACTCAATGATATTAATTTTTCAGAAGTGCCAGGTGTTAGTCTAACGACTTGTTTGCTTGACTGCACTTCAGCTCCCACAAATAGTCATTAAATATGGCAATGAAAGGCATACCTGCTCCAGGGGAATGCACTGTGGAAGAACTGGTCATTCTCCTTAAATGCTGCTTGCCATAGAAGGCAGCTCAAAACCAGTTCTGTTTTTGTCAGCAGTCTTTTCCAGTTATCAATCTTTTTTGTGTTTTGCTTGTGGAATCACTTTACCACTTTAATGGAGCAGTTGTGCCTGGTCAGGGCAGTGTGGCCACGTCCTGCCTGGAGCTGTTGAAGAGAAGAATGTTGCACGTGTGGACACGGGGACTATGAGAAGTATGTGGTGTCTCTTGATATCTAAGTGCTGTTGCCTAGATAACTGTTGCTGAAATAGTGCAACTTGGCAAACTGACATGGGGAAAATTGCTGGCGACGGGAGGAAGAACTCATGAAATGTGGGAATGACTTTACATTGCAGAATGATGAGGACTTTCCCCAAAAAATCTGAGCCAGATGAAAGGTCTTTTGCTGCTGGTGAGACATGCTGGAAAGAGTAACTTTCCCATTGATTAGTCTTTGAGAGAGAAATATTTTGTTTTTTTTTTTAATCCACCAGTGTATTTTTGTTAGCTTTTAGAGACAGTAGGTTAATTTTATTCAGAGATGGCTTGAAGATATCAATGTACTATCAGAAGAAAGCAGTTCTGATTGTCCTATGATGGTGTTTGCAAACACCAGCACATTCACGGTGCTTAAGAATTTTCTGCAGTAGTTTCAAATATTTCACTAAAACTTTTTCCTCCAGTAATAATAGCATTCGTATTTACCCAATATTTTAAAATAATTTGATGAAGCTTGCATAGACACATTTCCACAAAGTTCTTACACATGACTGAAATATATTTAGTTCCCGTTGAAGATATTTCAGATTATGCTTACCAGTCTCTGAACAGCTCTATTAAAGGACTTTCCTGGTCAGGGCAGAAAAAAAGCACTGGCAAAAAGGGCAACGTGAATGTGGGATAGAAATGTGAAAGGTTGTACTACACAACATCATTTGAGATATGGAGATGATGTGCCTGTGTTTTGTGTTTGGACAGGTATTCTAAATAAGTCATTTCATGTTCACAGACAGACTTTGCAACATCCTTTTAGTGGTGAAAAGCTTAGGATCCTGAAAAAGTATTTTATGTAAATGCCTCCATTGCTCAGCCTAAGGGCAAATATAGTAAGAAGGATGTCTGATAATCACCAGCTACTTACAGGGATCACTTTATTAATTGCTGTGCTGAACGTTGACCGGCCTGGAATGCACTGCCCAGAGAGGTAGATGAGCCCACTCCTGAGACCCAATGCTCAGGATATTCAGGGCTTTCAGCCAGGTAGGTCCCTGCAGTGCCACAGAGCATGGCTCCCTCTGTCCATCCCTGTTGCAGGTTGCACAGCTGGACCAGGATCTGCCTGTTGGTTGGGAGTAAGGGAGGGAAGGTATTTCCACAGAGCTAGCATGCACTTTTAAAAGCTCTTTTGTCTGGGTTGCTGGAGGCCAAACCTGAATTAAGGCAATAGTAGCCTTTGTGAAACCCAGCCATCAAGCAGATGTGCTTTGCTGAAGAAGCAATAATGAATGGGCTGCAATCAAGATTGCTGCCATGCTTGGGTGCCTTTGCCATTGGCTGAAGGCACTAGTGATGGGGATTTTGGAGGGAGCTGTGTCAAGCTGCTGCTTCTAACAGCACAATTTCTCACTTAAAGGTAGTGACTGACTTTACCTGAGAGCATAGTGTGCCATGGGCCTGTGTCTCAGAACCCTGATGTTCAGGATGAAGACGCTTGCTTAGGAAGCCACTGTTAGAGAATTGAAGCCCTGGCATGCTCTGGTACCTCCACAGATTTCTGATCAGTACAAAAAGAATCCACCATAATATATTTTAACTTGTGGAGTTGAAGTACCCGTCTGAGTAAGAGATGCTCCTTACCTGTGCCCTACCTTCAACTTATGAATTGACAGATGCAGCAACTTCCATAAACCTGGTTTAGCTCTACCTTAGTAGAGAGGGTCTGGTTTAGAGGTCTTTTCTCCCAGAACTCACTCACTCTCTGTCTTGGACAAAGCCTGGGTGTGTTGACTTCTAGGTATAGACAGATACTGACTTCTATGATATAGGCAGTGTTCTCTTTGCAAGCATTTTTAGGAGTGAATAATTAAGAGTTTATGGCTACAGGCAGAAGGGTACTAATTTGAAATTTTAGTTGCAGCTCTCGTTCTTACCTTTATAGGAATTGGTCACAGGAAGTTTGGGTGAAGGTGACTTTTTATTATAGAGGTTATTTCATGGATCTGTTTTTTAATTTCTTATGTACCACGGGCTAAGTAATACAGGCTTTTTAAATAATAGGATAATGATAACAATGGCAAGTATTGGGAGATGTATTTTGGAGGAGAGAACTGCAGTTATGTCTTAAGAGTAAAAAAAGAGTTCTTTAATTCTGTGCTGGGTTTTGCTCCTGTGGTCTGTTAGTGAGGTGTGTTTGGTTTTGAATATGCCTTTGAGGACTGTTGCACAGTAAGAGAGTATAATCAAATCACTTAAGGGGCTGATAGGGCTTTTTCTGTGGATTATCTGGATGTGGCTGCAATAAGTTTTTTTTTTTTCCCCTCTGGAAAATCAGTGCTGTACAGTGCCATGAAATGCCTGCATGCTTAAACTTTATTGCAAATTTAAATTGCTTACATTATTTTGTCGGACAGTAATTCCCTGAAGCGTTATAAACCAAATCATTAATTACTGTTTCTAATGTGCACGATCCATTGGAAAACATTAAACAACACTCACAATTCCCTTTATTGTTATTGCTCTTCAATCCCTGAGGCAGCAGTTCAGATGGAAACTCCTGGGCAATCTTATACTGACATTCTGTGCTTCTGACAGAGATGGCTTTGGGCTGCAGATGTTCACAGGACCATATGGTATCTGCATATTGTCTTCTGGAATTACTACAAAATATACTGTTTTGGAGGGGAAAGATAATCTGATCATAAATACTGATCACTGCAGCTGTGCTTTGAATGACTGGAAAAGTGTCATAATGGAATTCCAGCCTCTTCCTGTCTTCATTTCACTGATAAATTTATATCCATAGTACTTAAGTAAAAACCTATTTTTCAGATAACTATTTGGTAACCCTACAGAGGTCTGAAAACAATCTGTTGGGTGTTGGGTTTTGTTTTTTCTCTTGTCAAGAACGTCTTATCTAAGATGCATTGTACAAGCAAAATGCAATTCTTTTAAGGAGGTCCAAACCGGTGGCTTTCCCAGCAGAAGACTGTTGTTTTTCTCCAAAACACTACTAATGCCAACTGTAGATAGAGGTGAAAATTCTGCTTCTCTGTCTGAGCATCAGTGAAAGCCCTAGCACAGTCTCATGGTTAAACCTGGATTGGAAGGTCTTGTTGAGTTTGATTGGTTACGACCTTCTCTGGTTTTCCTGCAAACGTGCATTTCCCATACCTCGAGAAGACTTGTTAGAACAAAGCTATCTCTTATTACATCTCTTAGCATGGCTTTGTAATGCTTGCTTGTATGTTGCTTGCTTTCTAAGGTCGCTCAGTGTCAAATGTGAGCATCTGCTGAAGGACTTCTTTCATGGCATGCACGGTTACATTCTTCATGCACTACTTTATAGCAACATCTATTTTACTGGACAATAGCTAGCTTATAGATTGATTTATATCTGAGACCATTTATTTTGTCCGTGATGTGCAAGAAAGAAACTGGCACTGAATATCAAACTTGGACTCAGCTTGTTCAGTGGAGAATGGTTGTCTACAGAATTCATTTCTCCCTTTGGCTTTGCTTGTAATGGGCTTCTTGGCCATTCGGTCGTGTTACATGGCACTTCTTTTCAGCTGAGGCTTTTGATTAAGAACAGGCAAAATAGACTGGGGGGAGGGTTTAATTCCTTCAGTGCAGTCAATGGCATTCTCTAAATACTCTTGTTTTCCTTTTATTTGTGGCATTAATTTATGTCTCCTTAGGCCTGCTTGTAAAGAACTGTCTTCATAATCTGCAGTTCTGATAAAATAAGTATCAGCTGTAGTGTTGTTGTTATGCTCCATGATGGCAGAGCATTTCATTGCTGTCTTGCAATGACTGTAGTAAAAGCACTTGAGATGGCCTCTTGCCTTCTTGTATATGCTTTGCTAGGACCTGTCCTTAATAATGTGGGGGTTTTTTTGTTTGGTTGGTTGGTTGGTTGGTTTTACCTCTTAAAGGAGGAGGGTATAGAAATACTTCCTGTACTCTAGACACACTCATCCTGAGGTGATAAGGAGAGATTGGAAGGATCTTATACTTTCTTAACCCATAAAAGGGAGTGTCAGTGACTTGTAGAGGAAATTCTTCAGAAAATTATTTGACACAGATGGCAATGACCTCAGATTAAACTGTGTGAATTAAAAACAGGTGCTAAACCAGGATGGGGCTGTTAGTGCCTGTCACAGCAGTGTAGGTGTGGAACCCCAAGCACTGGACTACAAGGTTTCCAAGTAGTGCTTTAAATCACTTTTTTTGCTGAAAGTGAATCTAAAAGACCATGTATCTAAAAATATGCAGCTTTTATATTTGTGGTGTTAAGAAAAATCTCAGGGCAATTAAATGACTGCAGAGGCTTTACCATGGAGTAAGCATATTAGCAGAAACAAATTCTCCTCTGAGAGGAGCACTAGTAAATCCCAGGTTTCCCCTTGCAGGCCATACATTTTACATTGCCTGCAAGTCAAATGCAGTAACAGTGATATAGTGGGGTGGAGAGCCTGCCCATGGAACACCCTCAGTGTAATGGGCATGGCTTCTCCTCAGGTTCTGATACACCAGATGGTCTGATTTTATCGGACTGAAGCTGCTGACATTGTGCGTGTTTGGTTGAGCTTTTGCAGGTTCATGTGAGTCAGAATTACAGAGCATCAATGATGGTCCAAGTACTTCAGGCTTTATGCAACTGCTTTTTAGGTTTACAAAGCACAAATATACTTATTACAAACCTTTCTAGGAAAATATAGTTCCATTTAATGGGATTCACCAACGCTGAATATAGCTCAATAGCTAGCTCAGTGTCTATTGGAATATGAGCCTCTCACTGCAGGTCTCCTTTTTATTTTTCCTCCTTGTTATTTATGTTCTTTCATCTTGGCCTCATCCGTTCTTTGTAAATGCTAACAAGGAAATAATTCGTGTAGTTCTGCCCAGGCTGAAGTACTGCCCTCTGTTTTTACTGATGATTAGCAGAGGTAGGTGAAATGTGTGTATGAATATGCTGGATACATGAATATTTGATTTCTTCATCTGCCTTACATAAATATTTTTATCATGTGGAGAGCTGTGAAAGCAAGTGCAAGATGCTCTGCTGTAGCAGGGCTATACTGAGATACTGGGGCAATATTGAATATGTGCAGCCTTCATCACAGGGTGTCCCTGGCTTCCTGTTTGGACACCCGAATGTTCCTGCATAAAATTAAGTTTGCAATCTCTTGGAGTCTTCTGTTTGCCTTTTGGAATAAACAAATGCATAAATCCCGTGCAAATCTTCTCTCTTACCCTAAAACACATACTTAATTGTAGAAGTGGTAGTGAATTTGGAAGATACATAGAGTTTTCTGATAATGAAATATTTTTAAAACTTGACTTACACGTGGGATATGGAATGGTGAAATGCTAAATATTTGTAGGATATACAGAGTCCAAACTCCCTCCCTGTCACAACTTTACTGCTTAAACTGTAAAAGGCCCCTCTCTGTGATAAGTAAAACTATTAGATGGTCAAGTTGGAGGAGGATGCCATGGCTGCAAGTCAGATATTCTGTGAACAAAAACTTCCTCTAAGAACTTTTGACTTGTTGGGAGAATTTTCTAGCAGTCTCCAGGCTGCTTAGTGGAGAGGAATTTATTGGAAAATTTCAGATAGCCTAATTTCAAGGGTGTCACACTGCCACGAGCGCAGGTTTCTGTAATGAAAATCCTGTGATCTTTGCCCTTGCAGCAGT
Organism: Chloroceryle aenea; assembly: GCA_013399075.1. Taxonomy (NCBI): domain Eukaryota; kingdom Metazoa; phylum Chordata; class Aves; order Coraciiformes; family Cerylidae; genus Chloroceryle; species Chloroceryle aenea. The sequence continues at coordinate 133,261 of VWZY01000508.1, forward strand.
TCTGGGGAAGAGTGGTTATATCAGCTCATCTGTTGGACTCTGTCGGTTGAGCCAAGTGAGAAGCAAACACAGAGCTCTGATCCAAAATGGAGTTGTTAGCTGGAATTGCTGGTTTGCAACTAGTGTTCCCACAAGAATATTCTGGAGTAAATTAAACTCTAACTTCTGGAATAAATTATGTTTATGCATATACAAGTCATATTTGAGGTTGGATGAGAGAGAAGAGTAGGGGGTTATAACTACAGTAATATCTTTTCTTTAATCCTGCAGGCTGGCTTCACTGTTAAGGATTCCTTGGAGGCCAGCAATGAAAAGTGCTGTCATACATACAAGAAGAATGTTCTAATGAGTGATTGTGTCAGATGAGAGAACATGATCAAGAAAGTAGAGATGAAGAGTTGAATCTACTCTTTTGTAAGTTCCTCACAGTGGGATGTCTTCATGAACCTGTGTCATTGTGATGATGAGTGTAGATTCTGCAAAAACACCTTGGGATGGTTTTTCATTGTGCTCTACAACTTCCCAGTGGGGGTCGTAGTAAGGTGGGGGTCGGTCTGTTCTCCGTCTTGTATATTTTGATTTTATGGAAATGTTTAGTGAAATTGTATTTTTAGTGTGATTGTCTTTTTGGTACAAACCAGGATGCAATTTCCTAACTTATGTAATGGATCTTCGCTAGTAACTAACTGAAAACTGAATCCGATTTACACTGGCTGGGAAAGCAATTGTGACAGGAAGACAAAAGCAGGGATCACAGAGCAAATCAAGCAATGAATTCTCATTCAGTAAAGTTCCCAGAGATCTGTAGAAATCCTTTGTATCATCCAGAACCCTGACATCTAATTACATTGGAGTATGTCCGAGGAAAAGATTTGAGTTCACATTGAACCATTACAAACTTTGGGGATGGGAAGGGAAGGCGGTATAGAGATAATGTGAGGTTTTGTTATCCCTTTGATGTCTTGGAGTGGGGTGAGCTGAAGCACAAGAGGGAGGAAATGAATCCATCAAATTTGCTAATGAAACTCAACACGGAGTCACTCGAGGTAGGAGCTCGGGCCATCTCCCTGTGGTGGAGTACCTCTGATGACAAGTTGTTTATTGTCTGTATTATAAAGGTAATCATTAGGAACTGAAATGGCAGTTGAGTTGGTTAGGTCCAGTGTAACTGCTGGATTTGTTTAAACTCAGAAGGTATTCAGCCCTTCCTGTAGTGTGAGATTGAACAGGCATACAACCACTTGAAGGAAAAGGTAGTCTTAAGAGAAAAGCTGATCGTGTTGAAATAATAAGATCAAGATCCTGTTGTGAGAAGAATGATGCAAATAGTACATACTATCCAATATCTTGCGTACTGATGATGTAACTGTATCTGAAAAAGGATGGATATGAGCCAGTATTATTGCTGGAGAGCCAAGGGATATAACAAGAAAAGTACCTTTTTATTTTAGCCTGTAACTGGTCACAGTAATTGGCCTAATAATGTCATCCTACAGTTATGTATATGCAGCAGTACTGGGATCGATTTCCTTTATTTATGTACTGTAGAGACAGAGCTAAGAGAGAAACCATATGCGTTTTGATGGATGCCATATGATTCTGGTTCGCATCTTCCAAATTCCTCCCATTCTCCTCATGTTTTATAGGAGAAAAAAGTAAGAACAGATGCATCTCTTCTCATAGTTTTACATTTTGAGGTTTTAGCCTACTAATGTTCCATCTGCTTGTTACCACAAACTTTATGAACAGTGCATTTTTTTGACACTGTCTGGCTTAGTCTAAAAGGAGGAAGTAGTTAAGAAAAGTCAATAACTGAAAAATACGAAGCACAAAGAAAATGTACCTCTCGTCCAAATCCAAAGCCTAAGTCTTTGGATATGCTTAAACTTGAGCAAGGGGATGGTTGACTGGTGTTCATTAAACACACCCCTGGTGAAGAGGCATGTGTGAAGGAGGGTAGAAAGACTGATTATCGACCTAAACTCCTGGAAGATGTGCTTAATATAGGGCTTTGTAGCACTGGTTAATCAAAATCTTGGTGGTGTCATACATTCTGAATAAGTGTCCTAACCACTTGATGTTTGGTTTTGTATCTGCTATTCAAGAAGCGGTAGTATAGGGCTTACACATGTGGAAGTCTGAGGGAAGAGTTAGAGTGAAGTAAATATTAGGTGTTAAAATTAAGTCAATATTAGGTATGGGAACTAACTTTGTATAAAAATTTGGGGCTTTCTGCATGCAGCTTTTTGCAGGTTTTTTTTTATTCTCTTGTTTTTCTCACCATATTGAGGGATAAAGAATGGCTGGAATGAAGGGAAGACTGTCAGGAGGGTATCATCTCATCCTTTCATACCAGAAGGAGAGCATTTAGACATTCAAACCACCTTTTGCACAGACTTTGTTGTACCAGCTACTCTACCAGTGCAGAATAAATCGCTGACTTCAAACAATCTGGTTAAAGGGCCTAATCCAACTTTCATCTAACTCTGTTCATCTGCTTTGTATCAGATGCTACACATACAAAGCAGATCTAGGGTAGATCATTATTTACTGGTCTACCAAATAATTGCTATAAGGAGGCCACAGGAAAAAGCCAGTATTTCAGCTGAGCTGGCTTTTGAATTCAGACTTTCCGGTTTCAATTTGGTCACAGGACTGTTCTTGAACCAGTGTCTGCAGTGTTGTTTCAGGAAAATACACCTGGAGGCATTCTGGCACTGCCATTTCTTATTTAGTCAATCAAAAGGACGATTACCTGTCTTGCTAGCATAAAGTTACCAGCCTTTCTGGGTGTTCCCATTTTGCAGACATTTTGAGTGGTCAGAGCTGCTGTGATATAACTGATCAGTGATAGTATGCACTGTTCCAAAAATATGTCCAGCTTAGTCATTTTATTATAAATGCTAATAATTATAATTATCCTCTGCACTTGAAAAGTGTCTCTAACAGTAACGAAGCATCAGGAATTTTTGTAGGTGAAGATCTGCTGAGCCCTTTGCAAGTGTTTAAAAAATATATCTAAAAATATTACTTGATGGCCTACTTGCTAATATATTAACCCCACCAAATAGTGAGTGGCTGGCTCTCGGGGTATACAAAATCTGATAGCTGATGTTTTCGAAATGTCTGACCTGTAGATCGGTGAAGGAAAAGGACATTTTAAAATATTTTTTGGAGGAAAATACTTGTTATTGAGTACCTTTGTACATTTGGTGTGCTAAGTTGTTTCTGTTGACCATTTTTTAATATATAATAGTTAAAGAAAATGTATATCATAAATATATATTAATGTTTACAAATTAAGATGAAGTATTTTATCAAAACTGTAATGATCTGTAACCAGAGGAAAGAAAATGGAGTTTTCTGGATGGCTACAGCTGCAAGGAGCCAGCATGCACTGGCCTGTTTCATGGTGCTCTGGAGTACAGAAGGAGCTTTGGCTGTAGCCAGGTGGATTTAGGCCAGGCACTCTGAGCCTTGTCACCTGTGCTTGTTCTTCCTTTTTGGCTTGCTGTGAAGAGAGTTATTGCTTGACATGCAGAACTGCAGGGCTTTCACTGCAGTCAGGATCCCATCCAGGGCCCAGGGAAACAACTAACGGCAACAGACAAGTTCCTCTGGGACATCAACCACCCCAGAAGTGGATTTCAGAGTTCAGCATTCCCTGTGGCTGTCTTCCCAGTGACATAGAAGGGAGTTCAGTCTGAATTAGGACTGGTGAGCACTTGGGGATTTCTCTCTGTTCCAGATGAAGAACATTTTTGTAGGCCTGTTCAAATCACTCAGTGTTGGCAACCTGTCGTACATTGTAAATGTTTCAGAAACAGTAATCCTGAGCAGAGAAGGGCCAATGAATATAACGTTCAGGAGAATTTTGCCAACAGCACAAATTTTAACTGGCAGGTAAGCACTGCTCTGAGTAAAGGGGTCAGTGAAAAACAGTAGCTGGTGTACTTCAGAGGGTTGTGATCAGCAATGCAGAGTCTAGTTGGAGGCCTGTAGCCATCAGAGTTCCCCAGGGGTCAGTGCTCAGTCCAGTCTTGTTCAACATGTTCATCAGTGTCAAGGGGAAAGTGATGGAGTGTACACTCAGCAAGTCTGCTGATGCTGTGTAACTGGGAGGACTGTCTGACACACCAGAAGGCTGTGCTGCCATACAGTGACATGTGGACAAGCTGGTGAGCTGAGTGGAGGGTCATCTCATGAAGTTCAATAAGGGCAAGCATACAGACCAGCACCTGGAGGGGAATGACACCATGCGCCAGTACAGGTTAGGAGTTGACGTCTTCCAGAGAAGGACTTGGGAGTTCTAGTGGATAAGAACTTAACCATGAGCCAGCAGTGTGTCCTTGTAGCCAAGCAGTTCAATGATATCCTGAGGAGCATTAAGAAGAGTGTGACCAGCAAGTCAAGGGAGGTGGTTCTCCCTGTCTACTCTACCCTAGGGAGGCCACATCTGAATTATCATGTCTGGTTCTGGGCTCCCTGGTTCAAGAGAGACAGGGGACTACTGGAGAGAGTCCAGCAGAGGCTATCAAGATACTGTGGGGCCTGAAGTATCTCTGTGATGAGGAAAGGCTGAGAGCCCTGTGGTTGTTTGACCTGGAAGAGGAGACTGAGGGGGGATCTTATTGCTTATAATTATCTAAAAAGATGGGGCTCAAAAGGAAGAGGCCAGACTTGTTAGTGGTGCCCAGTGACAGGATAAGGGGTGATGCCTACAAACTGCAACAGGAAGTTCCACTTAAACATAAGAAAAAGCTTACTGGGGGGAGTGAGGGGTGACTGGAACAGGCTGCTCACAGAGGTTGTGGAGTCTCCTCTGGAGACTTCCTAAATCTGCTGGGACAGGGTCCTGTGCACCCTTCCCTGGGTGAACCTGCTTAAGCAGGAGCGTTGGACAGATGATCTCCCAACCCCTAGCATTCTGTGTTGCTGCTGGGCAAGCCCCTATAGAGGAGATAGAAATAGCAGTGATAGACCTCTGATTGTGAGAACCTGGGTTGATTGTCATGCTTTACTCCTTTTTACTGTAATGCTTTAAGGTACCTGACATGGCACATCAGCAGCGCTACTGTTTAAAAAGGAGCTGAATTAGTATCGTGGAAGAGTTTACTGCAGGAGGATTTTTAAGTGGATGCCTGGGTAGTGTGTGTTAAACTTTATTGGGCAGAGACAGCTATTACATCTCAACATTGCAAGAACCAGAGCTATATGATGGGTTAAAAGGCAGGTCAACAAATATGTACCCAAATAGTCAGTTATCTGGCATTTTGTCTGTGGAAAAGGTGCAGACCACCTAGTATGGATAATTTTCAGATGACTTAATTGTTTCCGTAAGGACACTGGGTTTGAACATTTGTCTGAGATTTGCTTCTAGTGTGCAGCATTTGCTGCAAATCAGTTTTTTCAAAATGTTTTAAGGATTCATTGTGCTTCATTGTAAGGTCTGTTAGTATACCACCCACAAATTATTATGCTTTCCAGATCTGTAGGGGAGGTACAAGACCTCCAGAATCTCTTCTCATTTGTCTAAGTGGAGATTTTGGTGACTGAGCTCACTGAGGAATTTTCAGTCCAAGTTGAAGGGGGTTTAGGGTTGTAGTAATCTGAAGCTCATTTCTGTGAATTCCACATCAGTAGGTAACTTTCAGAAGCTCCTAACTACTGTGCACCTGGCTCGTTTCTAAAGCCTTTTCTTGTTAAATGAGATCTGTAAAATTCCCAGTTCAGTAGAATACTTAAGTACATAGTGAAGTCAAGCCTGTTAAATCCAGCAATTAAACCATTACCAGTGAGTTTTGAGCATATACCTAAAGCTAAAACATGTGCTTAGCTTCTTTGTGATATGAGTTTTTCATTCTTACAAGTTTTAGTTGGACTGAAGAACAGAAAACTCAGATGATTTTATCTTAGCAGGCTTGGTTTTCTCCATAGAAAGCCCTAGGAATACCATCAGGAGATACTGTGTTATACTATGGTGTAAATTCCACTGTGATGCATCAGAGTGCTCTCAAAGTGAGAGAACCACATTTATGTTTCTCTGTTTGGCAAAAATGCTGGAATAAGAGGGCCACAAAACTGGTTCTGAGAAGAAATAGGAGGATTCTAATGATGCTCATAAGCATATCGTGAGCGGGGGACACTCATAAGCATACCATGAAGCAGGTTGTTGAAGTTACTGATGTGCTGACCTGGTAGGCAACAGTACAGGTGCCACAATAGTTATAATCAGTGTTAGGAGGCCCATCTGTTGGCCAGTAAAATGAATTCCAAATGCCTTAAATGACTTGCAATATCTTACAAACTTAGACAGAAATGCAACTGCTGACTACTGCAGTTGTAGTCCGGCATCTTCCTCTGAATGTGTCCAGCTTGGATCAAAAGGAGCCCTCTCAGTGGTCAGATGGTAGTGCTCTGGGGTACTGCCCTTCAAGCCCATGTGTTAAAAAATTAAGAACGTAAGTAAAAATTGCTGTAATGCTCGCTTCTCCTGCTTACTGATGGCTCAGTCTGATTTATTTTTTTTTTAATTTTATTGACCATTCCACTGGAGCAGTGTTCCCTTGGGTAAATGCTGCTTCCAGTGTTGTCACCTTGTATATTCTGGGTATTATATCTGAGACTTTTTTAGTTCTGTGCCAGCAAGGCTGCTCATTTACCCCCTTTGTCTACTTTCAGAGGTTTTGCCCAGTTCCATGATAGCTGGCATGAAAACCTCTGATGACTTCGAACATTTTTGTGTTAGAAAGTATGGTGAACAATTGAAATCTTACCCTAAGAGGGGGGGAGTGGAGGATGAACCCATAAAGCCAACCGCTTTATCTTCCAAACTGATTTTATTACAGCTGTAATAGGAGCAATTTCATTTAAAAGGTTCTTGTCAGACAACAGTTCTTGCAGATTACAGCTGGGGAAGAAACAGTCTTGGTTGAAGACAAATCAGGAATTGCTCTAAAAAGCTGATCACTTGCTCGAAGCTCTCTTCCACTTAAAATGTCCAGATTTTAGTCTAATGAGCAACAGAGAAATCAATCAGTCATAGGTGATGCAGCTCTATTAACTGGTGCTCTTGAAAAGAGCAGAAAGCTTTTCTGAAGGATTTGTGGAAATTTGTCATTGACCATACTTCACAAGTGGGCATCTTTAAGGAGGAAACTCTCCCGTTACCCTCCCAAACCAGACCTTATCTGAACTGAGATTTTATATTAAATGTAGTTGTTCAATAATTTGACATCTCTCTTCTAACAGTCACCTGGAATGATTCCCTTTCATACATCAGGTTAGGGGTAGTATAGAGTTTTGTGTGCAATATGAGCTCATCAGACAGACATTATTCCACAAAATGGGAGCCATCCTAAGTTCTTTGCCAAGTGTATCTTGCGGCATTCAGAGTGAAGGTCAGGAAATGTAGTTTGTAATTTCAGTATTGGTATTTCTCAGCAGTGCTACAAAACTATTAAGGCAGTCATCTTGAGGAAGGTCTGTGCTTTTTTTTTTGTCTAGTGGGAGTATTTCTGTGTTGCTCTGTCATTCTGTTTCTGTTGCTTGATCATTCTGTCCAGCAAAATTCTGTCTGCCCACATGCTATCCTAAATAATAGAGTGACCACAGCTTTAGTAGAGGAGCCACATTGCAAAATCACAATATGGCAAGGAGTTCTCCCTTTTACTCCACTCCTCAGTTTTCTCAGGCAAGGGGTCCATCCCAGTTTTCTAGCTGTTGTTTGCAGATCTTTACACCTCATTTTCTGCAAACTTGCTTTTCCTCCTGTATCTCCAGGTTTCATCTGTATCTTTGCATAGCACACTCACAAATCACTGATCCCCAGGTCCTCTACCCCATCTCCTGCTGTATTTCCAGCTCTCACCCTGATTCATTCTTCACCTGAATTCATTCAGCTTCAAGTACCAGGATCACTGTTCACATAGCTTTAGCTGAGGATAGCAGTTTCCAGACTTGAACTGGGAGTTAGGTCTGTTCTCTATGCTTCTGGCCATAACTTGAGCATTTCCAATGCTTCAGTCTCTTCTTCCTGCAGTGATTCCTTGCTCCATCATCCTCTGCAGACTATGCCAATCACTGTGGCTCTAGAGGAGGGGGTGATTTATTTGAGGGTTTGGCTGATGCTGGGAGTGTTGTAGGTACTTGATTGTGTGCTGGACCTCAACCTGGCATTGTGTCCCCTCTTCATCATGTGTCATGGTATCGAGGAAGATGACAAAGTTTTGGAGCGTATCATTGACCGCACTGTACCTAACCTTTAAAGCTGTGGATCAGAGATTGGCCACCAAGTTACAGACATTTCCTTTCTACAGGCCTCGTCTGATGACAGATGGTACTGATGATAGGATTTCATTGCTGTTTAAAACTTACATGCATAAGTCATTTTGGTGTAGCCACTTGGAGCACTTGCAGAAGTACTGCTTATTTTATTTGTTGCAGTTAGTTGCTTTCATAATTTTCCCTGTTGTGCAAAGAAGAATAAAGAAAACCTAGAATGATTCAAGGTCATGGAAGATTTAGCCCTGCTTTCTGTAGCACTCTGAAACTATTTGGATGGCTTAGGCTAGGGATTGTGAAGGAGATAACAAGTTGGGTGTCTGCTGAAGCATGCGCTGAAATGCAGCAGGCTCTGAGTGCTGAGTTTCCTGAGAGGCTCTGAAATTCTGAGCAGTGTGAAGCTGTTGAGGGGTTGTCTTGGATATAACCAGAATGAGATGAAAGATTATCTTTAACTCTGAGTAGACAGCAGCTGAAGTTGGTGAGAGATTTAAGTACTGTTGATACTATGCTGTCTGTCTTAAGGCACTCCTGAAAAATGGACATACATATATTTTGGCCTTGTAGTCACATGGTGGCCACAAGCTTTACAGAAGTATTTCTGAATGTCACGTTCAGCAAGTTCCTTTTGCTAATCTGAGGCTCAAATTATCAGTCAGTGATGTAGACCAATTGCCTGAACAGTTGAAAGTGCTTTAGAATAACTTCTAAAATGTATAAATACAATTTTTTGACATTTGGGCTTAAATAAGAGCTCCCTTGCATGACAAGCTTCATTCTGGAGTGAATTTTTACTGCCGAGTTATAAACCCCTGGAGTAGTGGTTTCTAATAAAAATGCTGACAGACCCTTAATGGTAGCAGCACGAATAGTGCTGCTGTAATAAAGAGAAAAAGGGAATCGTCAGACTTGCTTTTTTAATTATTTTTTTTAATATAGTAGGCCTTTGAGAGAGGATCCAATACTGATGATATTCATGGAGCTCTGCTAAGAGTTATAAAACTGTTGACATATATATGGTCTCTTTACAGAATACCAAAAATGAAATATTTTCATTTCACATTTCTGGAGTTGCTGATGACAAAGAAGCCAGTGAACATTAAGTCTTTAAATTATTTATTATGAATACTATATCTCACAGAAAAGTGTAAGCAATATTAGAAAGCATCTGAGTGGAAAAACTGATTATTTTGTTATTCAGTGCCTGCATTGCATGACATTTTTCATGTTAGTTATCTGTAGCACTACACACTGTTGGTAGAAACTCTTTTTCCTATGCTGAAAAGTAGTTCATAGAGTAAGATACTAATCTTAGGGAAATGAGTTGGAATGGCATTCATCAGGCTTAGGCAGATATGTTGTAGGTACTTTGATCCCATTTGGGGGTTCTGGGTTTAGTACCGTATCTTCCAAGATCTGCAAGGCAGCACAAGAGAGGCAAATGCCAATTAGAAGGAAGGCAGCAAGGTGGTGATGAATGTTTGGTTGTGCTGCCCTCCCGGTGTGAGCTCACACAGTTTCTGCTGGGGCTGTGTGAAAAGTGCCTTGTTGCAGTTTTTGGTGGCCTTCGCTCTGTCACTCTCTGTTTGCTGGCCACGGATGAAGGCAAGAATGAAGTTTTGGATCTGGCACTGCTGAGGATGTTTGCATATGAAGTCCTTCAGGAAGAGCAGCTCTGGCCCTCGTGGAGCCATTGATTCACGCCTGCATGCCCAGGAAGCAGTGTCCTAGGGAGAGGCTGGTGAGCAGCTCTTCTCCACAGCTGCGTGCCAGTGTCTCCAGGCACTTCAGCAACTTTTCTTGATAGGGGGTTGGAGGTAGATAACTGCAGCTGCATGGTGTCTGTAGCAGCTGAGGGTGCTTCCCTCTCTTTTGCAGGGCTGGGGTGACTGCCTCTTCCAAGGGGCAGGAAAAAGGGGTGTGATGAAGGTGGGACAAGTGCAATGGTCACAGACTTTCAGAGGCAGGCAGTTGGCTGGGGTGCGAATGTGAGGAGGTCCCAGTGGTTTCTCAAGTGACACTCGGGAGCATTACAGAGCACTGCATGCAGTAGCAGTTAAATCCTCAGGGGAGGCTGCAGGCTATGTGGACATTTTTGTACCCTTGAAAGTTAGCTACAGAACTCAAATTTGTGACATATTTCTTAAAGCCCATCACTAATAGTGACTAGGCTTACTTGGACCTTACTATTTGGGAAATGTATAGAAGGCAGCACAGCAGTTTAGCTGTTGAAATGGCACACTAAAGACTGGAAAGGGAAACAAACCTCTTGCTCTTTCTAGAGGAGATGTAGCTATTGAAAAACGCAGTAAATACATCCAACTTTGTAGTTGGACATAGTATCCTTTTGGGTGCTTATATTTGAATTCTTCAGAATCAACCTGACATAAGTTCTACATTTTGGTGTGGTGGTTTGTGGTTTTGTGGTGGTTTGGTTTGCTGGTTTTGTTTATTTAAATTTACCATGTGTTGTGGGTACGTGATCAACAGCAAGGATATAACCAGACCTGTGCTTTGTCAGGTAGGTGCATGAGCAACATAACATATGGATGTCATTACCAGCATTTGAACAAAGTATTTTTGTCTTCCGTGACTACTACTTACTCTTAAAGGACTTTTGGCACTATCTGCTGTTTTCCTTACGTCTTTTCTGTATGCAGTATCACTGTCCAAAGAATGCATTCAGGCGGGTAATGATATATTGTACTGCTGCAAGTTCTCATAATTTTCCATAATTCAACACTTGCTTGGTTTGAAGGTCCTGCTTTTTATGATAATCTCCTGACTGTCTTCAGGTTCACTGTCTGCTGGGTAGCAGAAAAACTGCAAATAACACTAGTGAAAAATCTTGAACTAAGATCTCAGTGCTTGTGGAGTTTGGCTGTACACTGGTTTCCGGCCCAGTCAGTAGCTGAAAAGAGTTGTTAATGTTCAGAGTAGACTGTTTCCTGCAATGAAAAGAAAGAGCAGGTTTTTACAATATGTAAAATCAACCTTATTTTAATTAAACAGATCTGACTGTCAATGTGGTTTAAATATAATTATTTTTAGTCTAAATATTCTCTCTGAGTATACCAGGTCCATTTTCTTCTCTGTCCTTTTACACTGCATGACTTAGATCTAATACACAACAGAACTTGTGGGAGTGTTGATTCTAAATTGAGTAAGCTGTGAGTCAGACACCACAGTGAGATGGGGAACTTAAGGGCAGATCTGAATGTAGATGTTGGTTGAGAGGAGCATGTATGATCTAGGCCTAAAATAAATGCGAGTAGGCTATCCAACTACACAGGAGCAGAGCCTAGTGTGGTTTGAAGTGTTTTTTACATTACAGACATGAGACATCCTATATCCTCACTGAGACCAGCTCCAGTACGGGTCAGCCCGCACTGGTAAGGGAATGGCAGTGAAAAGGGCCTGTGAGGGGCTCTTCTGGGGGCTTCTCGCATCAGGGAGAGCGGCTCAGCTGTGACAGGGGCTGGCAGTGGGTGGGCAGCTGTTGAGGCGGCCTGGCCGGAGCGGTGGCCCAGGCGGCAGCTCTGAGGCATTAACGCATCAACGGGCACCGGCCGGGACACAGCCCTNTCCCGAGACTCTGCTGTGTGTGGGGTGAGCAGGGGAGGGATCCGCTCAGCCTGGGGGTGGAGCTGGAAGAGGAGCTGAACAGGTGGTGGAGTGTCAGAGTGGGAGAGGAGATGGATTGATGGGGCCTCAGCGTGAGGCTCCACCAGAAGCAGAGGATCCCCTCCCCTCTTGCCACCTGGTAGAAGGAAGGACCTACGAGATGGGGGGGGGGAATGGAAACAGGCCCCTGCATGGGGAGGCTGGTGAATCCCCTTGCA
>VWZY01000509.1:0-14884 GCA_013399075.1 Chloroceryle aenea
CTGTGATTCTGTAATTCTGTGAAGGCATAAGGTTATTGGCAGGAGCAGAGTCGGTGGGAGGCAGCACAGTGTGAAGGTCTCTTCCTCTAGTTCCTGGGAGCAGTTAAGGGGTTGGGTCAGGGTGAGGCCCTTTGACTGGTTTGGTGCAGCACAGGCAGCAGGCTTTTTGCCTGTGTATGAGCCAAGAGCTTAGTGGAGGTGAAAGAAGATGGGGTGACAGGTCAGCCTGGTGTTCACCTTAGACAATATAGAATCATAGAATTCATTTGGATGGAAGAGACCTCTCAAGGCCATCCGGTCCAATCCCCCTGCAGTGACCAGGGACATCCTCAACTAGAGCAGGGTGCTCAGAGCCCCATCAAGCCTTGAATGTCGTCAGGGATGGGGCTTCCACCACCTCCCTGGGCAGCCCGTGGGAGCTGGGTAACCAGCAGTAACCAAAATCAAGTGCAGGCCATAATGAGAGCTACGCACAGCTCAGCTACACACAGCTCCATGACTGCTTGTGTTCTTCAGGAGGGGCTGGAGAGAGTGGAGGAGTGTGGTGAGTCAGGGTGGGATGGCACTGAGGTGGCTGAGCAAAACCACCCAAGTTCTGGGTTTTTTTCAGACTTAGCCTTCTCCCCTCCTTACCTTCCAACTCCTTTGCCTGCCAGCAGAGGAAAGAAAAAGAGAGACAGAAAAGGATTAGGGAAAGAACAGACAAATGTGGTGAAGGACTGCTAGATTTGGAACTTTTCAGGAGGAAAGCACTTTGATGACTCATAGTTTGATGACTCATAGACTTAAGTTGAAAAAGACCTTTCAGATCTTCAAGTCCAACTGTTAACCCAGCACTGCCAAGTCCACCACTAAACCATGTCTATAAACACCACATCTACAGACATCTCTTAAATACCTCCCGGGACAGTGATTCGAACACTTCCCTGGGGAGCCTGTTCCTGTGGTTGACAACCCCTGCAGTGAAGAAATATTTACTAATATCAAATTTAAAGGTCGTCTGGTGCAGCTTGATGCTGTTTCCTCTTGTCCTGTCATTTGTGACTTGCCAGAAGGGACTGACCCCTCCTCACTACAACCTCCCTTCAGGTAGTTGTAGAGAGTGGGGTGGTCTTCCCTGAGCATCCTTTTCTCCAGGCTAAACAATACCAGTTCTCTCAGCCACTCCTCATAAGACTTTCTCTCCAGATGCTTCTCCAGCTTCACTGCCCTTCTTTGGACCTGCTCCAGCATCTCAGTGTCTTTCTGGTAGTGACCCAAAACTGAACCCAGTGCTCAGGGTGCAGCCCCACCAGTGCTGAGTACAGGAGCATGATCTCCTCCCTGCTCCTGCTGGACACACTGGTTTTGATCCAGCCCAGGATGTTGTTGTCCTTCTTGGCCCCCTGGGCACACTGCTGGCTCATGCTCAGCNTGCTGGCTCATGCTCAGCTGGGTGTCCACCAGCACCTCCAGGTCCTTTTCTGCTGGGCAGCTTTCCAGTCACTCCCCCCCAAGCCTGGAGTGTTGCCTGTGGTTGCTGTGACCCAAGTGCAGGATGTAGCACTTGGCCTTGTTGGACCTCATCCCATTGACCTCAGCCCATTAATCCAGCCTGTCCCTCTGTAAAGCTTCCCTAAGCTCAAGCAGCCCAACTTAGTGTCATCCTCAAAGTTACTGAGGGTGAACTTGATCCCCTCATCTAGATTGTTGATAAAGACATTAAAGAGAACTGGCTCCAGTGCTGAGCCCTGGGAAACACCACTTGTGACCTGTCACCAGCTGTATTCAACTCTATTCACCACCATTCTTTGGGCCTGGCCTTCCAGATAGTTTTTTATGCAGTGAAGAGGTAAAAAGAACTGTCTAAGCCATAAGCATCCAGTTTCTCCAGCAGAATGCTGTGGGAAATGGTGTCAGTTTTCCTGAAGTCCAAGTAAACAACATCCAGAGTGTTTCCCTCAGCCACTAAGCCAGTCATCTTGTCACGGAAGGAGAGCAGGTTAGTCAAGCTAAAGAAGAGTACTTTGCCTAGACCTTGCTCTGCTGAGCTTTCCCAAAGGCATCCAAGGAAGATCCAGGGGAACAGCCCCAGCTGTAAGACACATGCTTCCTCTGGCACCGTGTGGTCACCCAGGTCTCTTCTGCCAGCCCTCCCACTCCGCCGGGACTGCATCCAGCTCGCAGCAGAATTAGCACTCCTTACAGCAATCAAACCATGCCAGGAAGTCTCCAGCATTAATTCTCTTTTCCTTGCCTCATGAAGAGCTCTCTCTCACTGGCATGCTTTGGGTAGGCTGGAGAGAGGGGAAGAAAGGTGTCAAGACTGCAACTGGTGATGGAAACGCAGGATCCAGGGGAAGGGCAGAAGCAGCCAGCAAGCAAGATGGGCCCAACTCTTGGCCAGAACAAAGCCAGGATGAATGGAGTGAGACCTGGAGGCACCTCTGACTCCCCCAGGTACTAGGCAACAGTCAAGTATTCCCATAGTGCCTCACTCCTAACACTAGCATGGTCTGCTGCCAGCTGACACTCCTGAAGCTCAGAGGTGACCTCTCAGCTGCCACCTTCCTGCAGTGAATTGAGGAAAATCAGGATGCATGGTTTTAGTTGGATTAGTATCAGAATTTTGTGTCTGCTTCCCTCGAAGATAACAGAAACATCTTCTACTTCGTTTGGGTGCTGCAGGCAGATTTCTCTCTGCCATCTGTTCTGTGTTGCTGGCTGTTTGACTTTCTAAAGCCGTGGGCTGAGGAAATGGCAAAATTGCCTGTTGACTAGAGAAAAAAAAAAAAAAAGGCTCAAAGTATGCTCACATCATGCAAATATATCACATCATGCAATATATCACATCATACAAACTCTGCTGCCAGTAGAAACATCTCTGACTCGTTCTGGCAAAGACCTGTATGTAAGGCAAGCAATGGCAGCAACCCAATTGCCCTTAGGGGTGCCTGGCTGCTTGGCTCACTGGGGCCTCTCTGAACCCACCACACACCTTGAGCATGAAGATGCCTCTTCTCTTGATGATGCTGAGTCACTCAGGGCTAAACAGGTGAAGGATGATTATGAGCAATTACAGTAGGGATCCAAAGAAGAGAGTGACTGAGCATGGGCTCTCTGGTCTCGTAAAGGTCCATGCCAGCACTAGCAGTGCAACAAGAGTGGGAAAAAATAACATATATTGTTCAGCTCCTGGTGCCTCCTATATGGGAAGAGAGAAGTGGTGAACACAGACATCACATCTGGGTCAGGAAGTGTCTTTGGTGTGGCAGGCAGGGAGCCAAGTGTTAGGACTGTTTGTTGGGTACTGCTGGAAATGGGGCACTGGGCCAGACAAAACTTTATTATGGTCCAGACTGGAGCCCTTACACTGCTTTTTGATGCAGTGTATGCCGGGCTCTTTGGTTATCATCAGACCTGCATGCATGAGCCTGGGCTTCTATCCTGTCCTCATTCAAAGGGAAATGTGACAGACAAACCTCTTAGGACACTTTTCTGCGATTTCACCCCAAAATTATCACCACTTCTCCAAATCCTCTGCTCCTTTCCCTTCCCACATGCTCAGCGGACCAAAACCCTGCACTCCAGTTAGGGAAATCAAGCCAGAGCACTGTAAAGCCCTGTGCATGTGCTTGTCCAGGAGATACCTGACAAAATTCCCTGTGCCAGTCACCAGCATCATATCCGAGGGCAGATGGAGCCAGACTGCTCCCCCCCAGCCCCTCTCCTGGCGGTGCTCAGTCCCACCCACGTGCAGAGTCCCCCCCATTGCCTAACCCCACAGGCAATTTAAGAGGATCTGAGGCCTGAGGCTCCTGCCAGGTTGTGTCACCACCCCCTCAGATCTGCAGCCACAGCTCAGGAGCTAGCGCAAGGCAGGGACCAATTCCAGTGGGTAGTTTGGGTGAAGCTGCACATTCTGGGTGGGAAGGAAAGTTTAATGCTGTGGACACCCAGAGCCACTCTGCAGTGCTCGTGCCAGGGAACAGTGCTCATGCAGCTCATGAACAGAGCCAAAACCATCCACGCTTTCCCCATGTTCCTTCTTCCACCTCAAAGGCAGGCAGGCAACGCAGCAAAGTGTCCTTGGCTAATCCTCCCCGGGTCCTGCGTGTCCTTTGCCCTCTGGGTGTTTTTATTTGCAGTGGCTGTTCCTCAATTCCTGCCCGAGCCGGTGCATGTCAGACGTGAGCTCCTGTTCCAGGAGCAGCTCCAATCCCATACGTGCTCGCAAGCAAACCCACTCCCAACCCGGGGACAGATGACTCAAGTGAGAACTCAGAAATATTTAACTTCTTCGTGCCAAGAGATTTTCCAGCCCTAAGCACTGAAGGAACAGAGTGCCGAGCAAAAGACAAACTGCAGTCGGGAGCTGAATCTCTAAAGGGGACTAGATAGTTCCTCTAAGACTCCCAGGCTGTCTTAGAACTGGAAAGATGGCAACTCACAGCTATGCCTCGGTACGCATCCTCCGAGCAAAACTCCCTGCTCTTGCCAATAAAGATAAAATCAAGAAGCCTCCGCACTGCGCAATTAGCGCGTAAGGGCAACATTCGAAAAGGTCCAGCCAAAGCTGACACTTCACAAAGAGTCGATTGCTGCAAAGTAAACAAGAAAATGACTTGCTTGAAAGCACCATCTGGTAAGGAGGCACCTCTGCAAAATGAGGAGCCTGCAGTTCAGCCACAGCTTCTGAATGCAGCCCCGTAAGGATCTCCGCAGCAAATGAAGCGATCAAACGGGCCAAGAGTGGGAGGCACAGGGGGTTTATAATTCCTTCCATTAGGAGAGTGGGATAGAGTTGTGCTTCTCTAGCAAAAAAATAGATACCAGAAATAATAGACGGTCTGAGACTGGACAAAACAACAAAAATTAACGGGAAAAAAAAGGAAAGGAGAAATAAAAAGATCTCTGTGCACAACTGATTTGAGGAATCTGATGATATACCGAGGTCACAATATTCCAGGAGGAAAGGATGGTTTTTATGAATGCCATGACTATAGTGCATTACCTGATGAAAGTTAGAGCCTCCCTCCAATTTGACATACTGTAAAACAGGAAAAGTTTTTCAGGACGTACAGAACTCTCGGATCAAGGGGTTAGGGAGAAATACCTTGCCTTGTTTTTTTTTCCTTTTTCCTATTCAAGCATTTCTTGTACTTTTCAAGTGCCTGGTGCAAGTCAGTGTTGAGAAAAGCCATTAGGCCACTCGGAACATCACCCACTTATTGCCACTGGGATTGAATGTGTCCTGAGCTTTGTAGTTACACCCAGGGTGAGGGCAGAGGTAGCAGAGAGAGCTGACTTGCAACAACAGTGCGCAAGACAGAAGAAAAACTTGCTCCAAAGTAACTTCCCCTCTGCCCAAGTTTTTCCACGTGTACACTTTGGGGATAGTAAGTTTTAAGCCAGCCAGGCTGGATACTTCAGGTTAGACATTCCTCTGAAGTTACTCTGGTGCCACCACAGAGCACAGTGCTTGGGGTTTGGGTGCTCCCCGTGTGTCCTTCTGCACTCCACTTCCAGCTGAGACCAGTGACACAAAGAACCAAGTGGAGTGTGGAGGAGGCTGGGATGGAAAAGAGAAGGCTCGGGGGCATTCCAGTATCTGAAGGGGGCNATACAGAGAACCCTAGCCCTGGGTAACTTCTGCTTTGAGTGTTTGACATCAGTTTCCACTGGCAATTAAGCTACATTCTTTGGGTCCTACTTCCACACAGGACCTCACGGATTTACTTAAATAGAAGCTGATCTCAGGGTGCTGCACATGAAGAATCCCCTGGTGATGTGCCCATAGGGAACATCATTTCCAGATGCTCCAGCACAGCATTTGCTGAAAGCACAGTCAGCAGTCCAGGCAGCTGCCTGTAGGTGCCAGGGACAGAGTGACCCTTCAGCAAAGCCCTGATGAAGCTTGGCCTCTGGTAACACGTACTGGAGTTGAAGAAGCCAAGTTTAAGGCAGCAGCCTTGTTACACATCTTGATATAGGACCTGTTCCTCTTAATGCAGAACATCACTGGTGGTTTAACTAGAACTGCTAGAAGACATGTTGGTGGCAGGTTCAGATCTCCATGCAGCCTCATAGGGATAGGTCTCACCTGAACACCACTAAACAATAACAGAGAGGGAATGAGGAAAGTGCACTAGTTCTGGGCAAGGGCCCTTGCTATGTAGACTTCCCTTCAGGCAATGGATGATCTTGCCTCCTTCTGCCCAAGTCAAATAATTTCAGATATAAGAAAATGAAGGTGGCATGGAGCACTTTGGCATTTTCTAATACCATGACTATTTAGCCACATCAAGTCCACCTTCTAGAAACCATCTTCTGTCAGGTAACAAGGGCAGCCAGCCAGCTCTATGAGGTACCTCATCTACCAGCAGAAAACATGAGGTATTTGCTCCAGGGCAGGGCTGAGCCTAGACTCAAAAGTTGGATGTCCTTCCTCTTATGATGAAGGACACCACATTACATATTCCTCCCTGTTTCTGCTTTTAAAGCAGTCTTTCTTTCCCTGACAGATCTGGTCTGACAGTACAAGAGGGGTCCTGCTGCCCGAACCTACTCCCTGACTGCAGCTTTGGCAACTGGAGCCACCAGCCCACAAAACTTTCCTGGCATTTGGTTTATTTCTTACCTTTTGTCTCTCTCCTCCCCTTGAAAACGGTAGATCAGCAAGGCAAGAACAAGGGCCTCCCATGAGAAGGGGTTGTGAATGACAGGACAGCCTCTAGTCTGTCACGAGCGATGACAGTCAGCATGAGCGATGGGTCCCCCCCAGGCTCTGTGAGCTGAGCTGAAGGTGGGAGGATTTCATGCTGCAGTGAACACAAATGGGTTGATGGGGCTGTGCAGAGATGCTTCCCTTTGGCTGTTGATACTGCTAAGAAAATCATGCTCTTGGGCACTTGCAGTACACCATCCTCATGCCTGCATGGACACCAGGCGTCTAACGAGAATCATTTCAGCTCTGCCTATGGAATACACTGGGTAGAGGAGAGGGGGACCAGAGCACTTCCTCTAATTTGGTCAACGGTGAAGTTAAGTGGCCTGGCCCCCAGCACCAGCTTCTGTGCTCAAAATCCAGGTCCTCACAGGGGAAGGGTTTCAGTGTGGCTGTAGCACAAAGAGAGCAGCAGACGTTTATGAGAATAAAATGTAAGTGCATTTAAACGTAAAGACGTTTCTTCCATGGATGCACAAAGTCCCAAGTTCAGCAGACAAGGCTGAGTCCCACATATGGCAGAACAAAGCTGTAAAAGTTGTCAGCGAGTGATATTCATCTGGATTTAGAAACAACTTGTTCCTACCATGTAACATAAATGCGATTGAAAACATGCCTGTCTTCAGCTGTGAGTGTAGCAGACACATTCATTAGAGGAACCAAGCGAAGAGCTGGAATGCATTCACATTTTTTTTTAGTCCCATAGATAGAGTCTCAGCTTTTTTTGGTCCAGATTACTCATTTTTCTTACTCTACAGCTCAATAGTTAACAGCTTCCAGCAAGTGCTCAGCCTTCCAAATGTAAAGTGCTGCTGAACAGAACTAAGCAGTGCTCATTTTGAGTTCCTGGCTTGATGAAGCAGAAAGTAAGGCAAAGAGGACAACAGACCACTACAGCTCCAGGAATGGCCCTTACTCCATGGCTCAGGGAAAGGGGCACCATCCCCACCTCCCTCCTTTGGTGAAAGGAGAGATGCTTACAGAACACTGTTGTCTAGCACAGCAAAACAGCTCAGGCAGCACTGACGCATGCACTCCAGCACACTCACAACTCCCTTTAACAGAGCAGTCCTGTAACTGATGTTTGTTTGCTCAGACATTCAGTAAATACAGGCACAAAGGCCAAAGTCAATCCAACACCAGAAGAAAAACAACAACAAAAAAAAGGCTAATATTTACAAAAACTGCCTTCAGGGTGGTTTTGCTCAGCTGGCAGCGAGGCATAGCTCAGGGATGGGGTAAGCTCTCTGCAATTTGGCTCAGCTTTGCCATCCCACAACTGCATTTTGCTGTTGATGCAGCCTGGCCGGTGTTCCCCCCAACACTGCTGCACCCTGAAGGTGCTTTATTTCCCTGGGCTTAGTCCATGAAGCAGGTTGTGTTCTTAATTGTAACCACGTTTTTTCCGAGGTTATTCTACAGGGCCAGTCAGGTCATGGTTAGGACTAAAAAAAAAAAATCATTAACAGGCTACAAAAGGAAAAGCCCCCTGCATGACCTGCTCTCATTTTGTTACATCCCACTCCTCAGGGAGCTAAAGGTTTCTATCCCCTGTCCCATCTCTGCCAAAGGCTCCTTACCTCCCCCTGGCCCATTCTGGGGAGCTCTCACAGGCTGCCCTGGGGTCCCAGCGACACCCACCACCCCTCATCCTCTAGTCTCCCCTGCTTCTCCAACTGGGCTGTACAATTTACAAACCCCAACATCTTACCCCTGCTTCTGGGATGCCATTTGCTACTAAAAACCTCATGAGNTCAGGGAAAGGGGCACCATCCCCACCTCCCTCCTTTGGTGAAAGGAGAGATGCTTACAGAACACTGTTGTCTAGCACAGCAAAACAGCTCAGGCAGCACTGACGCATGCACTCCAGCACACTCACAACTCCCTTTAACAGAGCAGTCCTGTAACTGATGTTTGTTTGCTCAGACATTCAGTAAATACAGGCACAAAGGCCAAAGTCAATCCAACACCAGAAGAAAAACAACAACAAAAAAAAGGCTAATATTTACAAAAACTGCCTTCAGGGTGGTTTTGCTCAGCTGGCAGCGAGGCATAGCTCAGGGATGGGGTAAGCTCTCTGCAATTTGGCTCAGCTTTGCCATCCCACAACTGCATTTTGCTGTTGATGCAGCCTGGCCGGTGTTCCCCCCAACACTGCTGCACCCTGAAGGTGCTTTATTTCCCTGGGCTTAGTCCATGAAGCAGGTTGTGTTCTTAATTGTAACCACGTTTTTTCCGAGGTTATTCTACAGGGCCAGTCAGGTCATGGTTAGGACTAAAAAAAAAAAATCATTAACAGGCTACAAAAGGAAAAGCCCCCTGCATGACCTGCTCTCATTTTGTTACATCCCACTCCTCAGGGAGCTAAAGGTTTCTATCCCCTGTCCCATCTCTGCCAAAGGCTCCTTACCTCCCCCTGGCCCATTCTGGGGAGCTCTCACAGGCTGCCCTGGGGTCCCAGCGACACCCACCACCCCTCATCCTCTAGTCTCCCCTGCTTCTCCAACTGGGCTGTACAATTTACAAACCCCAACATCTTACCCCTGCTTCTGGGATGCCATTTGCTACTAAAAACCTCATGAGGCCAATTCTCATCCCTTGGAAAAATCAAATGACTGGGAAAAGCGAGCCTGGAGAAGAGAAGCCTGAAAGGGGAGCTGATGAATGGTTACAAATCTCTGCAGGGTGGGGGGGCAAGCAGAAGGGGCCAGGCTCTTGTCAGTGGTGCCCTGGGACAGGACAAGAGGCAATGGTCGCAAGGTGAAACACAGGAAGTTCCACCTCACCATGAGGAGAAACTTTTTTGACTGTGAGAGTGACAGAGCCTGGCCCAGGCTGCCCAGAGAGGCTGTGGAGTCTCCTGCTCTGGAGACTTTCCAGCCCCCTTGGCTCTGTTCCTGTGTGGGCTGCCCTGGGTGACCCTGCTCTGGCAGGGGAGTTGGACTCGCTGATCTCCAGAGGTCCCTCCCAACCCCTACCCTTCTATGATGCTGACAACACCCTTCTGCCAGCAGCTCGGGTCAGGTCTGCCTGTATTCACCCCAACTGTAGCTCATAACCCTCCGAGTGAAAAAGCTTTCCCATAAACCCAAACTCTTATAAATTCAATCTGGTTTATTCCAAATATCACATAAATTAAATACATTTCCCATGAATATTGCAAATATACATGAAATGAACATTGCAATTTTTAAAAAAAGTTTTGGCTTTGCTTATGCAACAAAAATTGCCAAATGTGGTTAGAACATGAACTTCTCCTGTATTTACTAGATACAAAAAGGTGCAGATTAATAATTTATATTTATACATATGTACACACTCCATTTCGTAACTAGCTTTAAAACAGTAAAAAATGGTTTCAAGTTTATCTACATTAAACATACTCATTTAAATCTGGTCAGAAGCCCCAGATAAGAGTTGATACAATCATTTCACAACTGCAAAATTAAGGCGCTACCAAAAATACCAGTTCCACTAGTGTAAAATGTAATAGGAATAGAGAGTGTACAGCTTTCTATTTATCAATTTAAAAGTGGACTGGAGAACGAGGAAAAAGGAGCAGTAAGAAACATGACAAGATCTAGAGGTTAGAAGTACAAAGAGATCTCGATGACTATCAAATGAACATATTAAAATACAGTAGATAAAAGGCCTCAGTGGCAAACAATTAGTATGCTTCTGAAAGACAAAAAAAAAAGGTTAAAATATACATAGATCATTTTGTAGCTTGAAGCTTTACAGGTGAACAACAGGTGTAGAGGTAGAGGGATTTTTTTTCTTTTTTTTTTTTTCTTTTGTTTGGGCCTCTTTACGGTGTATAAAGAAGGGCCACATTCACCACAGTGAAAAGACTCATCATATATCCCAGCATCCTTGCTTGGACAGCAAGCAAGAAAAGTGTGAATGAGCTAGAAAGGCAACAAACCCTGTCTATCTCTTCCAGGAGCTCAGCTCCAGTGCTTCCACATGTACCTTGGCAACAAGTTGCACCTAAGCAGAGATCAGCCAGAAGGTGGACGTCTCCTCGAGAGAGAAATGAAACAGCTAGCTTTGCCCATGAGGTACTGCTGGATGCTGTACAGATCATTTGGTAACAATGACATTGGTACTTCCCCTCAGAAAGCAAGTACCGCAGGGCAGTGGTGACATATCTCTTTATTAAAGCTTTGCTCTTTGATCAGCACTCAGTGTTTTGGAAGGAATGCCAGCTTTGGGCTGCTAATAGGATTATTTGCATCCGTAGATGGACAGTTCCTACGTTGTTGTCGTTGACCCAAAACACCAGTCACTGAAATCCTCACAAACTGCTTTGAACCTTGGCTAAAAAAAAATCCCTCTACAGTTCAGCTTTCTCTTCCTATTCCATTAATTCTGCAGGCCTTCATGAACACAGTAATGTCACTTTCCATGGAAAATATGTCTTTACACATTAGAGATCAGCAGTGAATAACCTCTCGTTCCCTAGGGTTTCCTCTCAGAAGTACCTCAAAAGTAGATATCTTGAAAAATCACTTTTGCAAAGAAGAATATTCACATTAGTTACTCAGACAAAGCCAAGAAGACACTAACTAGCACCTTGATTTTTTTTTTTTCTTTTTTTTCTCCTTAAACACACTCCTATATGTAAAATTAAGCACATGTAAGATCAGGGACCAGCAATACACAAATACCATCGGAGTCCCCTCGCAGCTAAACTAGCAATACTTCAAACTAGGCCAGACGCACGAAGGACCAAGGTGAGAGAGTCTCGAAGAAATACACAGCGTGGAAAGGGATGGGAAGAACAGGAGGCTGAACAGAAAGGATTGCAAGATCAAACACAGTCCAACTTCTGGTCTAATAGTTCGTTTGCAAAACCACCCTTTGGTAGCTCAGCTAACAGTGGGCTGAAGACCTTCTGACATTTCCTCACCCATACAGAGTTAGATTTCAGTGACTTCCTCTTCCTCATCTTCAGATCCTGGAGGAAATGCATTCAACTCGAATTTGGAGTATTTTGGTGATGGTAGCAGAACTTGCAGAAGGCTACTGTAGAGGTTATGACATCATTGGTTGTAAGTTATGCACTTCAGAATTCAGAGAATATACTTACAAACTATTTAAATAGAAAAGGCGTGTTCAAGGTAGAGGCAGTTACAGTACATTCAGGGTATGTTACAGAAACCATTTGTGGTAGTCATTTGCTGAAAGGAAAAAAACTCTGCATTTTTGTTTCCCAGACCACACAGGTTATAATACCCAAAGAGAGCAGGTAATAGATCTCAACAACTGCACTTTAATGCAGTCTTCTTCCAGAATTCATGTGCAAAGTGAAATAATTATTAAAAACAAAAAAAGATTAAATATATCTTCATTGACAAATAAGGACAAAAGAACGAAAAAATAAACCAGGCACTTTGACCATTTAGGTAAACAGCCATTTCTCCTTACCAGGCTTCTGCACATGAACAAGTCTTTACATTGGTCTTGCTATGCTTGCAGCACATGGAGATTCAAGTCAACTTGTTGGGTTTTTTTTCCTGTTGGTAGCATCAGTTCTATTTCTAGGAGACTACGCCAATTGAATTGGTAACACTGTTATTTCATTGGCAGTTGAGCAAATGCTGATAAACTGACTGACAAGCGATCGATTTAAGAGCTATCGAAGTTAAGATATTAACAAAACAATACATTAAAAAAGAAAACACACTGATAATCGGAGACAAATGAAGGTTAACACCTGACTTAAGCTTGCATTGAGACTTGCCTTTATAGGTTCAGTTTGTGCCTCCTTTCACGGTGTTGTTGTCGACTGATTTCCATCACATACAGCAACGGGTACTAAACTACAATACTTTTGGTTTGAAACACGTTCAGTAGAGATCACCCCAACGTAAGGGGAGGTTGGCATCATGCTGCGGGCAGAAAGGGGATGGAACCCTCCCATGTCCCATCCCTGCCGGTCCCGCTCGCGGAGCGGGTGTCCAGAGCAAACTGCAGCATTGCCTCCCTTGCACTTGGGGTGAAATCATTTTTTCACAGCAGCGTTTATTGTACTTGAGGGAGCCGGTTTGATTCGAATTTAGCGATAAGACCAGCTAGGGTCACTTCAGTTTTTCTGTTCAGATAAACCAAAGTAACCCTGTTCCAAACATTTTGTGCATACCGAATCCGCTACACATGTAAATCACAACACGAGGGATTACCGAAGGCTACTGAATACTGTACTTATTCAGTAGCTATTATTGTCTCAATTAAACATCCTCAGATGCCTTGACCACAAACAGCTTTTTTTTTTTTTCCTCACAGACTGTTCAGCTCTTTGCTGAAGAGGGAGAGATGTGGGTGTGTGACAGGCTGCCTAACGATTCACTGACAGAGCGCACTGTTGGTTACAGTCATCACGTGTACTCCTGCCGGGCAGCGGAACTCCTCTTCTGTTCACTACCTTCAAGGAAGTCCAGGAAACACCTCTTCAATCCACTGTCCAGTTTCCTCTTCCTGCCAAGTGGAAATCCAAATCACATGCAGGCCAATGGTGCTACTCTAGTACTTAACCCTCTTGAAGGCTAGAAACATCAACTCTATCGTAGCACTCTGAAGCAATTACCCACACCTATCAGCTACGCTCTACCAGCAGCACAGCTTTAGCGAGGCTCAGATTTCACCAGGACAACAGGAGAGAGTGCAGGGTTTGGTGAATACTCAGGATAACAAACCGATGCAAACGATGGATGCTGGACACAGTCAGAAAGGGCTGTTCCTTTTTGAAGGAATCTTAAAACGAACAAACAAACAAAAAAACCCAACCCTTCCCCCTTTGCCCTCCCCCAGAACAATCTCTCATGAGATGCTTTCAGTGCCCACTCACAACTGAAGTCCATGTTATCTGGGTCTCTTGCGAGTCACAAATATCAACACGCGTCTGATGGCAATGAGACGGTCTTTAAGGGAGGTCATAGCCAGTATAGCCAGCTGAGCTCTGTTCTCCAGAGGCAATACAGCCAAGAGCCACCAGTACCAGGCAGGACCACTGGGGTTGCTCTGCGGAAGAACAGAAAGATGTGCAATTCAATGGCACCATCCCAGGAGAAACACCACCTTCCTTCCCACCATCTGTTTGCTAAGCAAGTCACCACTAAACAGTTCAAGCAATAACTGGAAGTCCACCATTAAGCCTGCTCTCTTCAGCTCTCAAGTTACGTTGCTATACTGTTTTGCACTGATTGTTTTCCATGCTTCATGCTAACAGACCAAACCAAGAGCTGAGCGGATATAAAGCTACAGTAAAAACCTGTAAAACTTCTCTACAGAGTAAGGCTGCATAAGTAGGAAGGTTTCCTTACCTGTGGCTCCGGTTCTTTCCCTGGCATGGACCCAAAATGATTGAGAATTTGCACTTTCATATTGTCTTTAAGAGAAGTAAACCAGGCAACGGCTTGATCATAAACTGAATCGTGAAGGCGGACAAGTTCTTCATACTCCGGTCCTTCAACCTTATTGTTAAAAGAAAGGAGATGGAACACAAGAGGTTTGATACTGTGCAGTCCATACGCTTCCCCAGAAGCAAGCGAAGCAAAATAACACAGTGACTACAGCTGTTCAAGTGTCCTTACCTAAGGAAACTGTACCAAGTCTCAGATTTCAAACCTGCGATGCTGGAGTCTTTTTACACTCCCCTAGGTGTTCTGAAGTGACATTTCTCGGAGCAGCTACTGCCTCAGGAATAGCCATCCCTAATGCTGGCACAACAGAAGAATCTGATCTCTAATCCTGGGACATCATGTTAATCAGCTGAAACCCAAACCCTTGTGTCCCTCTCACAGGAGGGCCTCTGGTTTATCAGCTGGCAAAACAAAAGAAACACTAATGCCACCGAGCACAGGCAGAGACGGGGTCTATGGCATTCAGATCAGCAGTATTTTACACAATCGTTAAGGCCATGGGAGGACACCGAGGAGGAGGAGGAGGGGGAGGGCAGACACCTGAGCAGACAGGAAGCAGGGAAGTGGACACTTTCCCAGTACCAGGGATGGTCATAAAAAATACCCTTGCTGAGGCAAAAGTGGTTTAGTTGCACAGGCCTAGCTATTAGCTATCAGGGAACAAGAGAAAAAAAAGTATAAGCAAAGCACACTACAAATTGGTGATTTGTTTGGGTGGGGTTTTTTTGTTTGGTTGGTTTTCTTGTTTTTGTTG
>VWZY01000509.1:14966-35860 GCA_013399075.1 Chloroceryle aenea
ACACACCAATGGTGTGATTCACCTGTGCTACTCAGCTGCCCATCTGCTCTGGATGCCCTTCACAGCCAAGGAGGAACAGCTCTAGAGGGCAATTCACTGCATCTTAAGGTTATCAAAGACACAGCAGGTAAAACAGGCAGATTTCTCACCAACGGATACAACGTGAACGCAGGGTGCTGAACACAAGACGCCAGCTTCTCAAGTGAGACAAGATAAATCTCACTAATTGTGACGAGGTGGGTCTCTGGCATCATCTGCAAACAGTGGCTGGATGCCTGTGTTCCACCACCCCCCACTCTGAGCAGACCACCTACTCCAACCTTTTGCTGGGGGGGGACCACCACACAATTTGCTTTTCCTGCCCCAGTGAACAACTGCCTCATCCTGCACAGGTGAGAAAAACCCTACCAAGACTTTAGAGCCTTGCAGTTAACTATGAGAGTGCACTGAAGAGCTGTATGACCAGACTGGACTTGATCAATTAGCGTGAGGTTTCTCCTAAACTCAACAGTAAGAGGAATCGAGGGTTTACAGGCATGCTCTGAAGATGATCCAGGAAGTCATCGTTAAGCACGGCCAAAAATCCACCCTTTGGCCAACATAAGCACGTCACTGGATACAGGTTTATAAGAGGACTTAAAAAAACACTGCCCTTTCTGCAATGCTCTGCTCTCAGCCAGCTCTGATGGGTGCTTGCATAGGTAGGGTTAACTACAGGTCACCAAGACCTCATTTTAAGAGCAGACTCCCATACTTGTTTGAGGACCTGCTCCCCAAGTGAGAGCCTGGAGTTCAGATGAAGTCTGTTCAGCACGAGAAGAGAACAGTCAGTTCTCTGACAACAGGGGCATGTGCTCTTAGAAGGGTTTCAAGCCCATACCAGTTTTAAAATGTTACTCTGACCTCACCTACACATCATGACAGACCTCAGCACCTGAAGCTCCTTTGAGATCCATGGAGGGAGAGCAACATTTCAAGCAGAGATAAATATAAGGGTGGAAAGGAAGAAAGGGAAGGAAGAGACAAAGTTTGTTCCATTGTTTTCAAAATAGAGCTTTAGTATTTATAACGATACTGGTTTAAAAATAATGCATAGCTAGCTTGAAATGCAACAAGGAAAGGCTATTTAAGTGAATCCAGCAATACATGGGTATGAATAACTTTGTGCCATAGATCACCTTTTTATCTTCAAGATACTCGATGTTTGCTGTGTTATATCCATCTCGCTGGCCATGGCTTAAGACCCTAAAACGACGGACACCAACTGTATCAACAACTGAGCGTCCATCAGGAAAAAACTTTACGTCCCTGATCTCTAATATACAGCCATGATCTGCAAATCTGAAATGACAGAAGGGCATAAAAGTGGAAGTCATCAACAAGTGTTTATAGACATCAGGACAAATACCGGGCCTAATTCACCACTTCTTATTTGAAAGAGGATCCTGCTTTGGTGACAATACATTTCTGCTTATTCACGTAAGCCACACAACCCCCACCCTTTCTGCCTTCCCTCAGAGGTGCAGGGCAGCAGCATCTGTGCAGTGTACTTAGGGGTGGGAGGGGAAACTAAATGGAGTATGTTTCATACTGGGAGCTGCCAGCTGCTGGTGGCAAATACACCTGGTTTTCAAAGAAAACAAGATGCGTAAAGATACCACAGGAATTGTCCAGAAACTGAGGAGCAAACACCGGGCTGGGAGGGCTAGCCCCGTGCTCCAAGGTGTAAGCAGAGGATTACACGCTTTAGAAGCAAAAGGCTTCTACTTAGCAAGATTTTTCTTGCACTGGTTTCCTTTAAGTTAAAACCAAAACAACCTCCAAACCCCCAAAGCCCATCTTTACAAAAGCACATTTGTATCGTTATATCTCCAGCAGGGACAGGTTTTAATTGCGCCCTGGAAACAAGCATGCAACACATTCTTACTTTAAATTATCAGGCTTATCTACTCTACATCTGTGCTGTAGTGAGTTTAGTGGAGAGGCTGAATGCACAAAGACTCTTCACCACGACATGCTGAGCTGCCAGCATTTGCAGCTCTGCGCTTCAGCTGGAAATGCTAAGCAGAAGGAGGCACTGCTATCTCATCTCAAAACACCAAACCTCTGCATGCTCTGATCAATGTTTCATCAGGGCATCACCTCTTTCACTAGGGTTTGGCCATTTCTTACACTGGAATGATGAAGAAATGCCAAGAGTGCAGGGAAATGACTCCTGTTTCTACTCCGTCAGAAATCCTGGGTTTGGGAGGAGGAGAAAAAAAAACCCTCTCCACTGTAAGCAACCGTTCTCTCCTGGCCATTGTACAGAGCAAACTGAGGAAGAGCAAAAAGAGTACAGCTGCACACAGTTAAACCCTGGTGTTCCACCAGTGGGATTAGCAAAAGCGAGTTTATTAATCACAGTATCAGACTAAACACTGTTTAAACAGATGTGTAATGATTGTTTTAAGTTAGTGATTTTTAGTGACATTCAGGCCAAATCAGAAATCAGAAGCAAAGGGATGGCTTGGTTTGGTTGGGTTTTTTTTTTTTCCTCCTTTTTTTGTCATTCCTTGAGAAGTTTCTTTTGGATAGGAAGTGACTTTTGTCAAGAAATCACCCGGAGCTGGGTATAAAATGTACTGACACATTCAAATTGTGTATTCTCACAGTTTTAACTTAAAATGGAGAAATCAGAGGAAGATAATGAATTGAACATGTCTTATTGCTTTTTCAAGGGAGGGTATCCATGTCTTAGTAGATGAGGTAAAACATGTTTCTCCACTTTTTCTATTCCCAGTTGATTTTGCAATTTTGAATTAAAAAAACAAAACAAAACAAAACCACAACAACACAACTTTGTTACTTGTCTAAGAAGCTACAACAGCCTGCCCTGTGTCTACAGATGAAGGCTTCCTGCACTTCAGTGTTTAAGTTACCATGCTTAAAATGTTTAGCTCTTTTAGTAACTCAAAACAGAGAGGCAATAACAAAATCTAAGCATTCTGGTTGTATTTTAAAATACCTTTTATAACATTATCTAAGAATTCCTGCAGCTTTGGGGATTGCAACCTCTTGGCCCTCTGTATTCGACCTGAATCCAAGTAAATTTGGCTCTTCCACATGTCTTCACAGATGTAAGGGGAGTTATCACTTAAGTCCTAGGATCATCTTGTCCTTACTCTTACAAGTATTTGTTTCCAGGAAATTGATAATGGGCCTGAAAAGGACCATGGAGCATCAGCTGCCATTGGAACCTGATCGCCACTGAGTGCAGCACTGACAGCATGACAATTTGGAATGAGGAACAGCTAGAGCTGACTGAAAACTGTAGCATCTCCTGTATCCTTACTGCCACCTTACCAACCCAGTCTGGCAGAAAACAAACCAAACCAAACCAAACTCCCCCCAGAATCCCCTGAACTGAACAAGGAAAGGCTGCCACACCCTGGTACGATCGCCCTCCTCTCAGCTCCAGTGATCAACTACAAAAATGCTACTCCTGAAGATGCCTGCCTAAGGTGTTCTTAAAAATTCCCATGCTCATCATCCACTCTACAGTCTGCATCATGTCAACATATCTTCTGAAGTTCACAACTGCCTATTGCACCTGGTAAGGCAGACCTCTCTTAAGACCACCTCATTGTTTTCCCACAAGCATCTTCTCATTCCCTTCATCCCAAAGCCTATTACCTATAAAGGATTTAAAGACCTGGCAGTTTTTGTAGAATCATGGAATAGTTTGGGTCGGAAAGGACATTTAAAGGCCATCTAGTCAGTCCCACACAGGGAGCTGCAAACACACCAGTGTCAGAATTCACAAAAATTAAGCTAAGGTCGTACAGAAAGACAATGTAACCCACTCACTGCAGATAGTTTAGACGTTGCAACACAGCAGTACAGACAAACATCAAAATTCAACATTCAGCAGCAAAACAGACTTTCAGCCAAGGGTATACTTTGTCTCATTCAAACACCACCTATGCAGGAAAGCTATGCAAGACTTGGATTTTTTTCTTTTTTTCTTTTTAACTGAGTAGGCAAAGGAGCAACCCTCTCCCTCCAGACTGTCAGCTTCCACTACAAGAAACAAGCTAGAGAGTTTTCCAACCAGCTCTTTTTGGAGTCTGTAGTAACAGGATGACTTGTATTCTTGCTATCCACCCAGCAGGGGAGCAGTAAAAGTTACATATTTATGTCAAAAGGAATATTTAAGATACAAAAGTAAAGAGCCAGCAACTTTAATAGTGGTTGATACTGGTGGTTTGGGGAGACAAGTATACTGTGCTGTAATACTCCATTAGCTTCACAACAGCCTCTGCAAAAACCAGGACATTCTCAGCTCATCTCCTTACCCTTTTAATTCATCAGCTAAGCACATGCCAAACTGCTTGGTACCAGTTTCCATGCATCTTCTTATCATTAGACGGTAACGAGGCTCAAAGACATGGAGTGGGCAAGGGATTGTAGGGAAGGCCATGGTACATACGAAGATGGGAACATCTTTATTCAAACTGTAAGATAATTGTCAAAAAACAGAACAGCATTCAGCTTTTTTACCCTGAGTACTGCTAAATTCAGCATAAACCCTTAATAAAACACCAATTCCAGTGGCCTCCTTAGACTAGTTCTTCATAAACACCTGATTGAGGTTTGCCATTTTTACACTCCAGGACTCTTTCTTTTATTTCATTAAGGAAGCAACCCCTCATCTACTTTCATAGGGGAAAGGCCAGGAAATACTAGCCAGTTTCCCACTGATACATCCAGCTTAAATACACATGGCAAGACTTTGGTGATACCTTTTCACAGTAATATAGCACCTAAGAACTAGCTGTGTTCAGAGCAAGACAGTAGAGAATTCCCCAGCTCAGGAAAGCCCATTAATTTTGAAGCAGCTCACTAATCCACATGGGTTTATTCAGACTTAATGGCGTATTTTATATTTCTTTTTAGTCGAGTCACTGACAAGACTGGATCCCTGACCTTCTCCTGACGTAAAGTATAACTCGGATTCTACTCCCAGAAACCCCCCATTATAACTTTTAAATCTATTACATTGTTTCAGAGGAAAAAGCAATTATCTTTAAGAATACTGATGTGCCTCTTTACCACCCAAGCATATTGTTTGTTGCAGGTAAATGAATAACGTGTCAAAAATACAAAACACCTGGCAGGTTCATTTACAAATTCACTCATTCTGTGCCTTTTCATAAGCAGATGAAGCTTCTTCAGCAATTTACATGGAAAAACACATTTCTGTAACAGCTGTCAGTAGTAAAAGGAAAGCCTACTTTGATAATTCCTTCATTTCTTCCTCATAAACTTTCTTCCTTTCAGATAACTCCTCTGGCAAGTAACGGACAATCAGTTCTTCTGTAAGGACAGTCTTCTTGTATGTTCTGCTTGCCAAAAACTGCAAGGAAGAATCAGCTCTTAAGTCTGATAACAAGAAAACAGGTAACACCTTTTCCTCCCGACCAATTCATCAGGATTATACCGATTCCTCCTCCTTTCCAGCCTTTGGGCATCACAACTTCCACTTTTGGATACACGGTTCAATCCCGTGCCCATTTAACTATAAGCACATGCTCTTTTTTTAGCAGTTGTACTACCAGCAACGAAAGGCAGTTTCTCCTCACTCCTGCAGAAAATATATTCTCTATACCTAGAGATGTCAGGTTACTGGCAAGAAGTACTCTAAGTACAAGACACTATATGTCTGCTGAAGCAGAAATGTTGACCAAAGAGCAACCACTTCATGTTCAGCAGAGGTAGATACACAAACCAGAGATGTGGTACGCCTGACTCCACAGGCATAAACCTGACATGACACTGGAAGACTCTGTTCCTTTAAGCAAAAGCAAACCCTACTTGTCTTCCAAGGAATGAAGCAAATTACATCTGTGCACAGCTTGATGCTCTGGGTACTACTGTGTTGTTCTGGTTTATAGAATCATAGGATAGGTTGGGTTGGACAGGACCTTTAAAGGTCATCTAGTCCAACCCCCCTGCAATGAGCAGGGACATCTTCCACTAGGCCAGGTTTCTCAGAACCACATCCAACTTAAGCTTGAATGTTTCATCTACTGCCTCGCTGGTCAACCTGTTCCAGTGTCTCACCATTGCCATAAGGAAATAACCCCAACAAACTATATAGTCTAAAGCTACCCTCTTTTAATTTAAAACCATTATCCCTTGTCCTGTTGCCAACAGGCCCCGCTGAAAACATTATCCCCATCTTTCTTATAGGCCCTTTAAGTGTTGAGAGACTGCAGTAAGGTGCCCCTGAAGCCTCTTCCTCCAGGCTGAGCAACCCAAACTCTCTCAACCTTTCCTCACGGGAGAAGGGTTCCAGCCTTCTGGTCATTTTTGTGGTCCTCTGCAGTACTAACGCTGAACAGGCCCTGCACCGAAGCTGACCTCTGAATGAACCTCACAACCAATCATTATATAATAGCAGTCCTTGATCACTAGCGAAATATGTATGATGATTAGCAAAATATGCAGTGTAGATAAGCGTCATGAGAATAAATTGATCTTCCCTTGTTTAGGGGTATGTTGTCATGGCTGTGAAACCAGGCGCCTGGTCTTGTTTGGTAGTATGTGGTCAAAGCCAAGCAGATAAAGAAACTCCCTCACTTCTTCTTTGAGCCCTGGCCAGGCTCTGGGTGGAATCCGAAAGGAGAATGAAACCAGATGTTTCCGCACTTGGAAGTTATGTAAGTTTGTTTATTCAACTCTATAAAAGCCGGACCCTCTTGCCATGATTTGGAGACCCCACCTACAGATGGACACATCACATAGGACTTCCCAATTGCCAGGAAAGGTTCTCCAAATCCTCACTGTAACAGGGGCTCCCTGGTGACTGGTAAGATACCAGGGCAACTCATGCTGTATCTTGATCATTACGAGTTTTCCTGTACAGGACTGAGTAGAAGCATTGCCTGACTTCTGTATCACTTTGAAACAGACAGTAAAATAAGCCTACTCTTTTCAACTTGGTGTTGCATTTCTGCTATTGACTCTGTCTGTTGGTAAAACACCATCCTCTGATCCCGCTCCGAGAGGTCATTTTTATGATTTGGGGCAAGGACACACTTACTTCTGACAGCTTTTCTTTGCAGAGTGGGCAATGTGGATTATGGTCAAGGCAACGCTCAAGGCATTTGAGGCAAAAAGTGTGTCCACAGGGAGTGGTAACAGGTTCATAGAACAACCTGCAAATGAAAACATGGAACAGAAAAGCTGAGCTGCCAACACAAGTAATGAGGACTCCCAAAACTGTGGGAAGGATTGACTGGACACAGCCATCTCTTCCTTTGCTCCTTTTGGATAAAACCCACGTGACTGTTTTATCTAAGGATTTAAACAAGGTTTGCATTGTTATAAGTGGTAAACAATGGAGAAAACCATGCAGAATGGAGAAAACTACTTCTGTCAAGATTCACCAGATGTAAGGTTCAGCAAAGAGGCAGAGAGTAAGGGTCTGGCAGGTTTCCCTTCTGACACCATGAAAGCTTTTCTATCAGAAGCTAGAAAGGCTGATTGCAGTCTCAGGTCAGTGCAGTCATACCTCATGCAGAGGGAACACTCAAAGTCCGATGCATCCACCAGAGTTGTTGGTATTTCACTTGAAGTCATGGTGGTGTTTTCAGGTATAACATCTGCATCTAAGTAAAGAAGAGGATTATAGGAAGCATTACTGTAATTTCAGAAGCTAAGTTGTTTCTCCATAAAGAACATCATTTCTTTCTTTTCCTTTTTAAATTTTGTTCCAAACAAACTTATTTTCCATCAAAGTTTTTGACTTTCTGACAGGAAATGTTTTGGAGAGCAGAAGATTATGTCTATGGTCAGAGAAAGCACTTTAAAGCTGAATATCCATGATTTGCTTCTCCAAAAATGGTTGCTGGCTTTGGCTTTTTTTAACTCTAGTTTTTAAAATACTCTGCTATTGCTTTCCCACCACCATCACCACTCCCACATCAGCCAGGCCAGATGTTTTATAGTACATTAAGTCCAGAATTTAATTTGTTTACACTCAGTCAAGCTATTTCATCAGTGTTTAATATAGATTTCTCAGCAGGGGTAATTTTTCTTATGGGTAGAAAAAAGCTTACATTCTTCTAGACTAGGCTGCTGTGTAAATCCCAAGTTTCAGACAGCTTAAAGTTTAAGGACTACTGGAGTTGCATTAGCTAATACTGATTTTGCTAGCTCAGCACTCTGCAAACACTTCGCTTGAAATTCTGCCCCTCCTGTTTTTTGGGGGTTGACTATATCCCTGTAGTTAACACACTTGAAGGGCATGGTCTTCAAACCTCACAGCAGCAGCATTTAAGCTCAAGAGCCATCGGCTCCAGCTTCTGATGACATTTAGACAAGCAGATTCTTGCAACTTGTACAATCCACCTCTTTGTTGCTCAGTGATGAGTTGCAACAGAGCCGTGAACGCTGCCTCCATGTCCTTTTTATTAACCAAATTCTTGGCAGTTTAAAAAAATAATACAAATTAAAAAAAAAGAGAGAGGAAAAGTATAGCTTTTTATGTGAAGTTAACACATTAGGATGTTTTGTTAAAGGATAACTAAGCTCAGCATCTGGTTTATCTCGAGCACAGACGGGACAGGGGAGAGAGCACCAGTGTTGTGTGGCCTACAAAGAAAAACAGTATTATCTTTAACCTACATCTCCCATGTTAGCATTTAGTAATAGCAGGAACCCAGTGCTGTTCATTCTGCAAATAGCAACATGGCATCGGGGTCTACCACAGACCAGAAATTCATGGTTATGGGCAAAACGTGATCTCTGGCCTTTGCTGGGAAGATAGAGGCAGGTCAGATTTCACAATCTATTTACTGACTCTGCAGTTCACAGGCAAGTAAAGGGTTTTTTCCTTCACAGCAACGTGACCAG
This sequence comes from Chloroceryle aenea, assembly GCA_013399075.1. Lineage (NCBI taxonomy): Eukaryota > Metazoa > Chordata > Aves > Coraciiformes > Cerylidae > Chloroceryle > Chloroceryle aenea. The sequence goes on from VWZY01000509.1 coordinate 23,868, forward strand.
AGACTGACCATATATTGATCCATCTGCAGAGGCAGCAGACAGACAGCAGCACTTGAGGACTTTTAGTATTTCAAGGCAGAAGTCAGGCTTTGCAAGGAGATGTGGGTTTGTTGGTTGCTTTGTTTTGTTTTGTTTTTCTTTTTTCTTTTAAGGGAAAAACATGCACACTAGCATAGCAGCATTTTCCAAGTCCCTTTTAACCAATTATTTCACTACTCAGTGCAATCTCTTGCCTTCAGCATTTTTATGCCAGAGCACTAAAACCACTTTGGAGGTCATTGTTAGAAGCTCGAGAAGCATACCAATTGTAAGCACAGCTATCAAGTGACAGAAAACTGAGGAGGACTTATGACCCTTCAAAAGGCTTCTTTGTTTGCTTGGAAAATTTCATGTAAAGTTGCATGTGACTGTTTCTGATGCCAGTTAAAGATTAGTTTCCAGGCTTACTGCATCTTTCCTTCATATAGAAAGACAATGAAGCTCAGCTATACCTCTGAGACCTTAAAAATTGAAATGGCACCAGCAACACAAAGACTAAACTGTTAGTGGATTACATGTTGGAAATGGCTCATTTGAGAAAGAAAAAGTGCTCATTTAATGAGCTGAAACTGGAATAAGGTAAACAGCCTGTTAAAGCAGAAACAGACAAACCAGACAACAAAATATTATTCCAAGCCCTGTAGGGAATGTTTCACTGACACCTATAAAAAGAGAGGAGGAAAAAAATTTATTGTTTTCCATTATGTGCATAAGAAATCCCCTTCCTGAGCCACAACACAAACCTTTTTTGGGAATCTTATTGGGGACATCCAAGCTCTGTAAATCCCTCATATCACTGGACAGCTTTCTTTTTAAGCCAACCCCAGGTAAACTGGAGAGAATAGCTCCCAAAGACTTCTTATTGTCTTCAAAATAGAGATCCAAAACATGATGGGGAACAGGAGAATCAGTGCTTCTAAAGACATCAGATTCTTGGGACGGGTTTTTTGTTAACCTGAACACAGTATCCTAAAAAAATTAAGAACAGTTACACACAGCATGAGACAACTTTGCACCTTTGGGGTTTTTTTTCCTATCAGTCATATACATTAGCAATAGATCAGCATCCCTACAATGAGCTTAGCAAGCAAGAAAGGTCTATACCAAAGAAGGCCACTCTCCAGTTGCATGAAACAAGGCCACTTCTCCCCCTGCAGCCCCTGTCTCTAGAAATTACGTTCCTGACACATTAAAATCCTGAGTGGAAAAGAAATGCCTACAAATATAAATCACATGCTACACATAGGAATCACACTGTTCTCTGAAGAAGGGTCATTCTCTTGTTCTGAAGAAGTACATGCCAACAAGACATCCAACAGCAACGGAGACAGCAGGCTTACCAGGAAAGCAAAAGGCTACCCGAGTGCAGGCAAAGACAGTGTCCTACAGACCCCACAGATCCTTGGGCTACTTTTGGTATTTTTATGCTGAACACTTTACCTTTGAGGAGCCAGCAACAGAGCTGTCTTCCACAGCTGGCTGCGTGTTTATGCTACTCAGAAACGCAGGTTTCAATCTCGTATGGGATGTTCGGCTAGAGAAAGGTGCTGTTAGACTATCGTGCACGTTTTCAAAGGCTGGAAAAAACATCTCGCACATTATCTAGTCAATTAGAAAGAGAAAGAAAATAGTCACTGTAACAGACATTTATGTTTGTATGAAAACAGACACGCAGGCTTGATAGCTTCCGGACACCACAAAGTTTGCAACAACCAGGACATTCTGCATTCCCCTGTGCCCACAGGAAAGCTTAATGGCAGCTCCCACCACAACCACAAATGCATCCCAAGGTGCCCTTCTGGTGCCCACCTCCCTCCCTGAAGGCTTCTGTTCCTCAAGAACACTTGGGGTAGTAGATTATCACATCATTCTTCTGCCCCTACCCATCCCCTCAAACACCTGCCTCCAGAAGTCTTCAGCAGCACAAAGATGCCCCTCTCAAGCCTCTGCCACTTCCCATTTAAAAGTGGTTTTCTGACAGGCACCAGAACTAGTAGGGTCAAGCCTATGGAATTCAGGTGCACTCAAATCTGGCCAACATACTGCAGCTGTGTTCTACAAAGTGACAGCAGCCAAACCTACACATTTGTAGTGGAATCCACAAATACACAATCCCTCTTGTGGATACATTAACCAAACCCAACAAGTGCCTCACACAGCAGTGTTCATAAGGTTTATTGGAGAGTCTACTCAATCAGTGTATCCTTTGGCTGTTTACTGTCACCTGAAATAACACAAATTTGACTTGGCTGCAGGAGTAAGAGCAGCATTATGACCGAGGCGAGGCCAGTAAACACATTTTATACCTTCTGGGCTTCTTTCTTCATTGAGCTCCATTCAGGATTTAAGGCAACACAATAGAGAAACTCCTTCAATGCTTCCTCGGTCCTTTCCAATCCAGAAAGAGCTTTTGCTTTCACATAATGGCCCTGTTCACACAAAGGAAATGTATAAATCTAAAGATGGTTTCTGAAGTAGCAGCAAGACACCAGCAAACTAACTGAGAAGTTCTGAACATTCTACAGGTGAAGAATAAGATACTTCTTTAGGTAACAACCTCTTTGATACATGCAGTCAGTCCCTTTTGTTGAAAGAACCACCCCAAGGAACCTCCTGTTGCATCACCCCTGCCAAAGACACTGCTCTTTTCGTCAGAGGGGACCCAAGGCAGAATTAGAGGGGTATTTTGTCTCCCCAGGGATTGAGACGAGTACATATCCCGCTGGGCTCAGTAGCCCAGAGACTGGTTTCACATACCAGAGTAATGAAGCTGCATGGGAAACACAGTGGCATGGGGAAGGCTGGAGGTGGCAGCTGGTGAACCAAAAAAATTTAGGTTCAGGACACTCTCACTTCTCCTGATTGTCTTATAAGGACAGAGATGGTTTTTCACCTGTTTTATCTGGCTAGAGAAGACCAACATTATTAATTTAAGGCAAGTTAACTTACGTTTAACTTGAAATCTTTTAGCCCATCCTACTTCTCCCATGTCCTAGAGTAACACACCCACAGCCAACAGGTACGGTAGTGTCCTAGCCTGAGTCAGAACAGAACCAGTTCTGTTCAAGGGATTTTGCTGTTCAGCTCAGTCTCTTCTAACAGCACTGTCTGAAGTCAGCAGCCTGTTTTCACAGGCAGTGTCTGCTGCTGGCAGTGACAATGGTTGATGTTCAGAGTGACTAGTAAGGACTGGTGTGCAGACCAACGTGCTGACCGAGGTCACTGACAGATCTTGGGTGCCATGTTAGGGGTGCAGAAAGGCTCTGCATCTGTGGGAGGACTGGACAGGACAGGTGACCCCACACTGACCAACGAGGAGTTTCATCCCATATACATCATAGTCAGTATAAAGCTGAAGGATCACAAGGGCCAAGCTCTCTTCTTCAATGGCCAGCATCCAAGGAGGACTATGTCCGTTCTGAATCCAGTTCCAGAATCCAGCTCCTGAGTCTGTTTTTCATCTGCCACTGAGTCCAGCCTGGGACTTCCCCAGTGCCTAGTCCATAGCATCAGTGATGATGGTGATGGAATTGCCATTGGGGGGATTGGGTTTTATATTGGTTTTCCATATATTTGTATATATTCAATTTTATTACTATTTTCATTCAAGCTGTTCCAGTTTCCTTTTCTAATGGCAGAGTCTTTCTCCCTTATTCCCTTTATCTTCCCCTTTGGCAAGGGAAAAGGATTGACAGACAGCATCTGTCATTTGTCTAGTGGACAGCCCTGACCCTGAGTCTTTACAGGTAGTCAGTTAGGGGACAAGTGCCACTTTACTTGCTACTCGTAGCAAGAGATGAATGCCTCACCTCTGAATTTCCTCAGTGATATCAATTTGTAGTTCAAATCTGACTACAGAAGTTATTTCCTTAACAATGAAAAACTAAGTGTGCATTTGAACGTTTGCCTCTTGCTTATTAGACACAAGCATGTTCTCCAAGTCCCCCTCTGATCCACATGAGCATCTCTAGGCTGTGCTGAAACTACAATTTCAGGAGTCTAAGACACTGGTTAGACAAGCAGATGCACTTTTCTATTCTCATACGAATGCCAAAAGATCCAGTATCACATAGTATTACTGAGCAGGTCCATCCCTCACTCTTTCCATACAACCCTTTAAGGAAAGGCCTGCTAAGATCTTTATCTTTCGACTGTCGGGAAGAAGGAGGCTTGTGCCAAAAGCTAGCAACAGGCACAGTGCAGAACAGGTTTAACACATGCTATCTGGTGACCTGAACAAGCAGTCTCAGTTCACACCAATCTCTCCAGGTGAGATAGAGTTTTCTTTTCCTGAATGCACTAAGAGAGATACTGCAAGTCTGACCTTGACCTTCTGATTGTGGTGCTTGCACAGACCTTTTTAGAGAGGTTGTAACATGCCTGATTCTGCTGTCAAGATCACTCCACTGCACTGGAGAAGCTACAAGGTTGGTTGGACTCATCCTTTGGGGCCACAAGAGCAATTTCCTTATGCAAGGGCAGTTGGGCTGTCCATTGACAAAATACATGAAGATCCAACATGCAAAGTTAGGCCCAAGGACCAGAGGCCCCTACACTTCAGAGACTACCTCTGCCACGTTCCCTTTCCTGTTTTCATGTGGCCCCAACAGGCCCTGGATTGAAGAGAAAGGTCCAGGCAGGACCTGGTGCAACAGGCAGGATCCACCCAGGATCGCATCTGTTTCTATTCCCCACATAGAAATACTACTGGAAACTTCTCCCCATCTCAGGATGTTCAAGGACATGGGTTTCATGGCAACTGGAAAGAAATCCACTTGTTTTCTTCTAATGACCGCAGTGGACCCAAGAGGTTCACCAGAAACTCAACCAGCCATTCCGTTTCATTTACCAATAAGCCCCTGGTTACTAGTAGGTGAACAGTTGCCTCCCAGGAGCTATTCCCAGAATGAGTTTAATTTTATGGTCTATTTTAAAATACTTTTCAACTACACAGAGTGTGTTTGAGCTCATCTCTGCCATTAGACACTGCAGGTTGCTGCAAGATTCAAAACAAACCAGATGCCCAGAATTCCCGGAGAACGTGGATTCTGGATCAGCACACCTTGTGGGGAAGCTCTCACACACACGCAAGGAAATGCATCCGTGACACTGCTGGTTATGCTGTGATGACAAATTTCATTTTCAATTATAGCATTCTTCAGAGACGTGATTAAGGAAATCTTTCTCCACCTACGACTGACATGCACCACACTTCCACGGAGTCAAGGCAAACAGAGAACACATCTGAATGTGCACAATTCATCTTTCTCCCTCTGCACAGAAACTCAGCCAGTGCCACCCGAGATGGATTCCTGACTTGATGAGAAATGATCCCAGACAGAAAGGCAAACTGAAGGCAGGAGGAAGATTAAAAACCACCTTCAAATGACAAAGGTGTTAATTGGTGGCAAGACAGGTAGCCTTCAGAGACAAGTATCTAACTTGTCAGAAACTAGATGGCTTCAGACAGCACATCTCTGGTCAACCCACATCATCCCCAGCTGGAAATGAAGAGCAGCCCCTGTGCTGAGGCAGGCAGCCAAGGGGTTCATGCAACAACTCCTTAGTCTTTCCAGGGAAGCCAAGGTCTGCTAAAACTCTTCCCCAATTCCCTGTGCCACCCTCATGCTGGTAGCACCCAGGGGCTTTATCTGGTCAAATCTGTGCAGCAGTTTTTGCCACTAATGAAGGTGTAATTCTAAGTCTGGCTCCAGGCAACTGATGGTAATGATGGGCACCACATGCTTCTTTGTTTCTCTCTCATACCATTGTTTCTGACACTTGCTTCAGACTATCCATGAACTGATGCTCCCTGTAGCCCTTTGTTATGAGAAAAACAAAAATTCCAACTCTCTCTATAAATCACCATGATGCAGGTAAGAACCACAGAAATGAACTCTCAGTATTAAAGCAGGAGAAAAATAATAAATAATCCTGAAATGCAGCCTGGGGTGCCCCTCCGAATGACACATTGACCAGCAGCAGGCCATCAAAGCCACACACTGCCCGAGACACACGATCCCAGAGGGACCAGCAGGGCCATGCCCGGCTGCCGGAGCCTCAGGGGGCTGATTCTGCTGCCAAGGGGCAGAACAAGCCCTACCAGGCTGATGGGCACCAGCACAAACTAAACCACATCACCAGCTGCCCACCACCGGAATCCAACTGGCCGGTGACCAGCTAAGGACCTTCCAGTCTTATCTTCTGAAGAATTCAGCTTCCAGCAGACTTTTCCAGCCCTGCTAATGCCACAAAGTTCTTCCAGCAACACCCTCATCAGCCCTGTCTCCACCGCAGAGAAGCCCCGAGGAGAGGCAAGCTCCCTACCGCAGGCCACTGGGGTTTGTTTCGGCAGAGGACGTCCGCGTCGTGAAGAGCTTGCTGGTAGTTCTTCATCAACGTACAGAGTTCTGCTCGCTGGGCTATCAGTGAACACTTGCAAGGAGCTGGAAAACAAAAATGTTTGAAAGGAACGCCGTTAAAAGCGGCACTAGAATGTGTTAAATACAGCAAGCTAATTTCCAGCCAGAGTAACATAAAAAGCATTACTGCACAACACTTCCATTTATACTTTCTTCTAATGGAAAAAAGGCAATTCCTTCCTTCTTTCCTTCTTAAAATATGTTCCTCTCATCCTGGAAGCAGCCTCTGTGTTTTACCTTGCACGGATTTCACATTCACACACAGAATGTCACCTGCTCTTTCCCTCACCTTGCTTACAGGGCATTTAGGAAAGCAAAAATAAATACCAGCCCTGAGTGCTTCTCTCCACATTGCGGCTTTGCTTGAAAAACATCACCAGTGCAGGACTTCAGCTAAACCACTCCTGCAAGCCACTCAGTAAGAAAAATGAATGCAGCCTTCCTATTTCATATCCACTTGCCACCCATATACCTTTGCCCTCCTCGAGGCAGGCAAACCTCTCATGATCAGACAGTGCCTCAAGACCCACGTGTTCATAAACTGTTGTTTAGTTTGCACAGATTATGATCATCTCCAAGTTTTCTTATTCTACCTTTTTCCTAAGGTTTCTATAATACACCCCAAAATTAAAATCTTCTTCCAGCATAAAACTTCATAGAACCAGAAATAAAAAACCAAACCAACCAACCAAGAGCTTGGCTGATGCATGTTCAGCTTGCCCATCAGGACCTCTCTGCAGTGCTGCTGTCTAGCCAAGCCTCTCCTGTTGCACAGGGTTATTCCGTCCCTTTGCTGAAGCAGGCAGGACTGGGCAGCCCATGCCCCAGGTTGCTGGTCTGAATGTCAGCCCTATGTGCTAGCACGTTAACTCAGTTTGGTGCCACGGCCAAGCTCGCTGACAGTGTGCTCTGACCGCTCCTGGAGGTGGTTGTTAATAAGGTGTTGACTGCACCAGCCCCGTTACCAACAGCCGAGCAATGCCACAGGCAGACATCCACCCAGCAGCCCTCAAGCCACCCCGTAGTCCGGATGCTGAAGCCAGTTCTCCATCCCTCCCACCACTACCTCCCCAGCTTGGCTAGGACAATGCTGTGGCAGTAGCCTTGCAAAACCACAATAAACCCTAAACGACACCTTGCCTTGTCCACTGAAACAATTCTCTCATCTTTGAAGATGAGATTGAGGCATAATTTGCTCTTGGTCACTTAATCTTCCTGTGCTTGGAGGGGCCTCCAGAGGGCTGGAAGCTGGCTGCCAGATGGTGACAGCTAAGCACAGGAACTTGTACCCAACCACAAGTTGGTTAAAACTGTCATAACTGGGATGAAGCTTTTAAAAGGCTCCAAGGTGTGCTGAGACAGCACTGCATCATTTCTACAAGTGTTAAGCCTGACCTCCAAGCTGGCACTCTCTTGACACTTTTCCTGCAAGAGTCACTTCCAGCATGTCCCTAAGCAGGACTCGTCTCCACGCTGCTTCTGACCTCTCCAGTCTGCTTTAGCTTCCCTGTTTGTATCTCACTTCAGCACAAGCATCCTGAGGATGGCTTCAGCAAGAGCACGTTGTTCCTATGAAGCCTGAGCACGCACACGTGCACAGACACAGAATAAGCACCGAACTGCTGTAGGTGCCTCCACCCACTAAGTTCAAGCACCTACCAGGAGAGATGGCCCAAGATCACATCCTCCCTCCTGCCTCCTCCCCCTCCTAGAGCTGATGCTGGCGCTCGTGCAGCAACCCAGGCTCTCGTGTGGTTGCACAGAGAACCAGAGCAAGGAATCAATTGACTGAAAGCTAATCCAATAAAAACAAATAAATAAAAAGGTTTAAGAGGATCAGTTTCCCCTCAACTGGTTCCACTGTACAGCCATGCAAACATGAGTGCCAGGATGAGACAGAAAGAAGCAGCAAGGACTGCTGCCTTTTTTGGCTGGAGTATGGACTGATGCCAGACGCACTAATTGCAGAATGACCTGCCAGGGGTGATGCTGCCCCACTGGTCCCAGACAGCAATGGACAGCGACTACATCTAAAGCAAGGAGCTCTGCAGAAGCCAACTCACACTGGGGGGTTCTGCGAGGGGCTTTCGTTCGGTTGGTTTGTCTTGGTTTGTCACTGTCACACACCCAGACTGCTGCAGTGATACGCATTTCTAGATGGTAATTCTTGAAAAGACAGCAAGTTAAGTGAAACTGAAAACTGCTGACTTCAGAATTTCAGAAGTAAGCTCTTTTTCTTTTAGTAGATGTTCAAATGTTCAATTATTTCATACTTAAACCGTCTGTGCCTTCTGTTTTATTAAATACACTGCTTACTCCATCTTTCCATCACCCTATCTGCTGTGGGGTAGTTGTGCAGCTACGCTAGTGGGGGTAGACACCCAGGCAGGTGCCTCAGCAGCCAGGTAGGGTGCTGGGTAGGGTGTATTTTGGCAGCATGGGGGAAAGGAAGCAGGGTGAGATTACGGGGCAGGCAAGCCAGCTTCTGGTTTCTGTTCACAGTTGCACATTTCAGCCACGCTGACGCTTCCTAGTGCTTTTCAGCTCCGCATTCAGCAGGGTTCATACATTCGGCAGAGAGAGAACAGCTACATCAGCTCTTTTTTGAAGGGATCTTGTCTCCACTACAAGAGTTTTAAGCAGAAGAAGCCACTGCAGAGCACAATGGTGTGGCAAGAGGTGGCAAGTCCTCCTGAAGCAAAATCCAAAGGCTCTCATGATGTGAAAGGAAAATAACAAGCTACTGGAAAACAAACGAACAAACACACATCAACCCGAAGGCAAACCAGGAAAAGCTACGTGTATTCAAGGCTTGTACCTCTTGCTCACTGTCTCGATCAGAAAGTGCAAGGTGGGGCCCATCTTAATGAGTAACTAGGGAGGAATGTTTAGTTAACAGAGAGAGAGAAAGGGGGTGAAAAAAAATAATCAAAACAGCTTTGCTGAAGAGAGCAGGACTATGAGACTATAGCATGGCACCTTTTCCACAGGGAGAGGAGGTGACCAGACAAAACGCTGGAGCGGTGCCCAGCTGCCTCCTCTCAAGCTCACCCTGCTCAGAGGCGTGGAAATCCTCAGCAGCACCACACAGCTCCCCAGCCTCCTGCTGCCAGTGGGATCATCCTGGGAGGATCCATGACTGGTCCCAGGGCACGGCTAGGTGGACTGACATCTCAGTCTCTTGTCAGTGGAACTGCGGCATCAGCTGGCCGATTCCAATGTAGGGTATGTGTGGAAGTGGGAAACTTTGGGTTTCTTTGGATGGGAAACAGGTTTTCTATAAGCACAATGATATCAAGTAGTTCCACACCACCCCAGGGTGCAGTGGTGACAAAAATTAGTCACAGAAGGTGGATGGAGCAGGCTTGAGGATACACAGAGTTTGTGAGCACTGTGGATGCTGTCAGGTTTACTTGGAAAAAAGCCAATAAAACAAAATAAAAAAGCAAAGTCACAACAGTTGATAGAATGGGTGCATTATTTTAAAAGAAACTTTCTTCTGGATGTTAAAGAAAAAACTATTTCTTTTATGAAATGACTTCTTATTTGAGGCCAAATTAAAAAAGTGTAGAAAATGATACTGTTTCCACAATACCAGCAGATGGCATTTCCTGAATCAAACTCTTCTGGGAGCCTGCAGCTGCACAGGAAAATTTATGTCCTTGTCAGTATCAGGGATCCACTGCTAAGGCTCCCTGGATTTGCAGCTCCAGGCAGCTGGGACACAGCTATTTCCTCCCAGCCATAGGTGCTGGGAGCCTTCCAAGGCAGCTCCCTCCCTCCCGGCCCTAATCCCATCACACCAGACAAACCCTGGCCCAATTAATTAGTGCCCAGAGCCAAGGGGCCTGGTCAGTCACTCTGTCTCCTGGCCCCTCCTTGGGACCACCATCTCTTCCCTATCCGGAGTCCAGTTGTCAGCTTGGATGTCCCCAAATAGTTACGTTTCTGCTCACACCACCTCTGCGCTCGTCTGCAGATGTCTGTTGGACTGCACTTTTACTTACAGGGAAGGTAATACCCAATACTACTTTTCCAGATATGCCCAAGAACACAAATTTAAAAACCAAACAAACAATAAAACCATGCTGCTTGAGATCGGGAGGCTGGCAGGAGAACAGGAGTCCCCAAAAATCTCCTTGTGCCAGGGAGGCAATTAGGGCAATTAAGAGAATTTGCCAAGCTGACTGCAGATGACAATAGAAGTTTTACTGTAATAAACTACCACTGAGATTTCTTCCAGGAACTCAACACCAAGAGGACAAGTTTAAAGTTGCTAGAACTCCTTAATCCTTCTTATCCAACATTTCTTCCTAGAAAATCACATTTTATTTAAATCTGCTTCAATCCCAAGCATATTTCCCAAATGCATGACCAGAGCTGAAATGGCATCGTCACAAAAAACACCTTTCAGCCCCGTCAGTAAGAGTCTGCCTGAGCAGGACTTCAGGGGAAATTTTTTTCCCAGATTTTAGAGAAACTTCTGTCCCTGGGGAGAGGAAGAAATGTGCTTTGCTTTGTTATGCTATGCATTCAGTTCTGAACAATTCAGTATTGAAAGCCTTTTCCTAAGCTCGAAAAAATAAAATGAAAGATTTTCATTTCAGCAAGGAATTAGCAAGGTTTAGTAATTAACTGAATAGCAAGCTGGTTTTTCTCCTGCAGACCATGCAAACATGATGAGTCCACACACACACGCAAAAAAATGGATGAAATAGGGGTGGTTTGGCTGGGCTGGGAGTGTGTGGAGCAGAGGAAGGAGCACACTTGATGAAATAATTAACAGAAAAAATAAAAACATTTGTGACATTCAAACAGAACTTCATTCCACAGCAAAGATGAAAACCAGGGTCAGCTTCCCGAAATTGATTAAGGGGGACAATGAACATGACAGCTGTCGTGGTTTAACTCCAGCTGGCAACCAAGCACCTCACAGCCCCGCTCTCCCTAGCCACCAGCACAAGAGGAGAGAGAAGCTGAAGAGTAGAGTAGTAAGAGAGAGAAAACTTGTAGGTTGAGAAAACAAAATGGTAGGGGTTAGAACTGACCTCTGGAGACCATCTAGTCCAGCCCCTGCCAAAGTATGTTCCTCTAGAGCAGGCTGCTCAGGAACACATCAGGCAGGTTTTCAAAGTCTCCACAACCTCTCTTGGCAGCCTGTTCCAGGTTCTGTCATCCTCAAAGAAAAGAAGTTTCTCCTCATGTTTGATTGGAAGTGCCTGTGTTCCAAAAAGACTGATCCTATCCTCTTGACCCCTGCCCTTTAGATATTTGTTAACATTGATAATATTCCTTCAAGCCTTTCCTTCTCCAGGCTAAACAGCCCCAGGTCTCTCAGCCCTTCCTCAAAAGAGAGATGCTCCAGTCCCCCAATCACCTTTTTAGCCTTCTGTCAGATTCTCTCCAGTAGTTCCCCATCTCTCAAACTGGGGAGCCCAGAACTGGACACAATAATGCCAGATGTGGCCTCACCAGGGCAGAGGGGAAGGAGAACCTCTTATCGACCTGCTGGCCACACTCTTCTTAATGCAA